>CM030358.1:182398885-182553885 GCA_017893485.1 Hemerocallis citrina | reverse complement strand
GAATGGATATAGCTTTTATCCATATTTGAGCGACGACACTTGAGACACTTCAAGTGCCGTCGCTTGATTTTTTTTAATTTTTTTCAATTAAAAAATACCCCAAATCCCTCGGACGGCACTTCATGTGCCGTCCTTTGATTTTTTATTTTTTTTTCCAATTAAAAAAATTCCATCGCAGGCCCAAATCCTTGGACGGCACTTGAAGTGCCGTCCGGAGGGTTTTGTATTTTTTTAATTTTTTTTGCAATTTTTGAAAATATTTTTGCAAATTTTTAATTTTTTTTGCAATTTCAGAAATATTTTTGTAATTTTTTGTAATTTTTTTGTAATTACTAAAATGTTTTTGTAATTTCCGAAAAAGTGGAAAATGACAAAAAAAAATTCTCCCAACTGTTGGAGTGTTGGACGGCACTTCATGTGCCGTCCGTCCTTTTCGGTGCTCCTTTTTTTGATTTTTTTTTCTCCGACGGCACTTCATGTGCCGTCGCACCAATTATTATTAACGATTTTTTATTTTCGCGTTCCGACTGCACTTCGAGTGCCGTCCCACAAAATTTATTGTTTTTTTAATTTTTTTTCTCCGACGGCATTTCATGTGCCGTCGCTTATTATTTTAACATAGAAAGCTAAAAAATAGCTTTAAATGAGTGTAGCAAAAGTTCGATTTCTATTTCCATTTATCTATATATCCGTATTTTTACATTCAACGACTACAGATGCTCTGAGTAAGGATATGATATAGTCTGGTCGGATTTAGATCCCTTACACAAAAATCAAGTGAACGGTACACTTAATTAATTGTGGTTTGTCCATCTTCAATCGTTTTAGATGAATAACCACAATTGATTACATCACATTAGCAATCCTTAAATCAAGTTAATTACACCAGTAATTTACACGTGTGATGCACGTTTTAATAATTTTAAAAATTAAAAATAAAAACTATGATGTAGTGAGGATTTGAACAGGAAACCTTCTTTATATTAGTTATGTACGTGCATTGCACATGCTGGTAGAATAACAAAATGACAAATGACACTAAGACCTTCTCTCATTATAATATTAGAGATTAGAGATTAGAGATTATTTTACATATGAATACATAGAATTTTTTCCCAAACTGTCCCACTTTTTGAAAGTTTTTTCCAAAACGTCCTAGTTTTTTTTTAATTTCCAAACCATCCCACTCGGTCTTTGAGTTAAAACTAACTCGGTCTTTCGAAAACCGAGTGGTAGACCTCGAAAAATCTAAGACTAATACTCGGTCTTCGAAAAACCGAGTTAGTTTTAACTAAACTCGGTCTTTCAAAGACCGAGTTGGTCATTTTGATGAATACTTTCGAAAGTGGGTTAGTTTGGTAAATACTTTCAAAAAGTGGGTTATTTTGGTAACAAGTTCGGTTTATAAAGGGGGTGGTAGTTAGTAGTATGGGGTTGATTTATGCATTGTGGGAATTTCCATCCTGGGTTGGGAATGTGTTGGTGACTGAAATAGGAGCCGAGGGTGGGCATGTTTTTGTGGCTGCGATTTGTGTCATTGGGAGGACTGTAAGTATATGATTACTTTAAAGAAGAAGGAGAAGAAAAAAAAGATCCTCGATCATTTTCTTGTTATTTAACTTGAATTTTTTGTCCTCCAAACTTTATAAACTTCTCTTCATTCCATATACCATTCTATTTTAGTAAAACTATTGTTTCACGTCTATTATGGGTTCACTTCCAAATATAAGGTACTTGTTCAAGGGGATAACTGCTATATCTAGAATCATCGATATTAGATCATTGCAGATGAAGTGGTTTAGATCGCAGATGGGGTTGGTCTGTCAAGAGCCAATCTTATTTGCAACTTTTATAAAGGAGAACATACTGTTCGGAAATGAGAAGGCCTCCTAGTCCTCATTGTCAGTTCTAGTAAAGCAGCCAATGCACATGATTTTATCACTAAGCTACCTAATGGATACGATACTCATGTAGGTTAATTGTTCAATTACTTAATGAATATATATATATATATATATATATATATATATATATATATATAGAGAGAGAGAGAGAGAGAGAGAGAGAGAGAGAGAGAGAGAGAGAGAGAGAGTAATGTGAGCTTCATATTTGTACGAGGAAATTTTCCTCATACAAAGTGATTATACTCACTTGGTGGGGCTCTTATAGAAGATCCAGTCCGTCCATCATTTTTATCATGTTAATAGATGTATATGTAGAAAAAATCAAATGGTTTGGAGGTCATTCACCCATGCATCATGCGGGTCCAATTTGTGGTTCGATTTGTATTACTGTTGAAATCGTTCATTTTTCAACCACATGATGCATGGGTGAATGACCTCCAAACCACTTGATTTTTTCTACACATACATCCATTAGTATGATAAATATGATGGATGGAGTGGATCTTCCATAAGGCCCCCACCAAGTGAGTATAATCACTTTGTATGAGAAAAATTTCCTCATACTCTATATGAGGCTCACTTTTGTCATATATATATATTTATATATTTCATATCGATCGACAAAAGAAGTTTGTATAAGTCCATATTCACACATCAATTATTAGAAAATATTCCATACTAAAACCTGAACTCTTTGAGGTAAATTAGTAACTACATTTGTCATAAGGAAAGTATGTAAACTATTTTTTTATTTTAGATAAGAACATTATGAGACTTAGAGGTCGATATGGAAAAATTCAATTATATATATATTATGTCAATAACTCACTATGCTAATGACTTTGGTCTGGCAAGAATTTTCAATTTTAAACGTGTGTTTAAGACAATTTTACTAATTTATTTTCTTAAATAACTTAATAAGTAGAAGAGAGTAAGAGGTTTGTGGTTGAATGGATCGAAAACATCCAAACCAAAATAAATAGAATGGATCCAATCATTCATAAAAGAGTAATGCTTCAGCCACTACCAATTTCACTACCATTCTCTTCACTACCTTAGGTGGCATACTCCTATTGGAGAGTTTCCCCACCTACTCTATCTTCCCCTACCTATTGGAGTATGCCACCTAAGGTAGAGAAGAGAAATGTAGTGAAATTGGTAGTGGATGTAGCATTACTCTTCATAAAAATTCAAACTTCAAAATTAAAAACTTCAAATAAAGAAATAAATAAAACCCCCCTACAATATGACTCATGTAGTATAAACTTTTCATATACTTAGTGGGAGGTCATAGGTTAGAAACTCTCTATTGTGCATGGCAATGGAATTTTAATCCAATGAATGTTAAAAGACATGGAGTATTTCAAGCCGACTCCACCTCTCCATAGTATAATCCTGTATAAAAAATAGAACATTGCACATGCAAATATCTAAGAACCAATTCATTTTTTAAAGAATAGGCGTAAATGGAAATGAACCTGTTACCAAAATGACGCACTTTTTAAAAGTATTTACCAAACTGATCCACTTTCGAAGTATTTATCAGAACGATCCACTCGGTCTTTGAAAGACCGAGTTTAGTTAAAACTAACTCGGTTTTTCGAAAACCGAGTGTTAGACTTCGAAAAATCCAAGACTAACACTCGGTCTTTGAAAAACCGAGTTAATTTTAATTAAACTCGGTCTTTCAAAGACCGAGTGGGATTGTTTGAGAATTAAAAAAAAATTAGGGCAGTTTGGAAAAAAACTTTCAAAAAGTGGGATAGTTTGGGAAAAAATTCGAATACATATCCTAAATTAAGCATATTGGATTGGTAGTCATCTAAATCGATTATACGCCCAATATAAAAAGATGATCTTTTTGTATGTTTAGTTAGTTTTTTTTAAAGTATCCTAATTAACAACTTAATATACATTACCACACGCTTCGATGAAATAATATATACACTAGTGTACAGCTATTTTTAAGGCCTTTTTAATATAGGATTTTAGAATTTCTTTATGGCTTTGTTTAGAGTTTTCCCTCCCAACCAATAAATGCAGTAGATAGGGAAAGAAAGTAAGAAGTCTATCCTTCAAAATCATTTCAGGATTTTTGCTTGATAGGGCAAGAAAGTATGAAGTCTATCCTTTAAAATCATTTCAGGATTTTTGCTTAATCTTCAATGAACAAAATTGAATCATGATTTTTGCTTATATTATCAGTATTTATAAGTGTGAGTTGGAGTGGTTTCCGCCTTCATCGAATCACTCCACCTCCTATCGCCGACATCCTTTTTCCAATACCTAATGAAACCCTAATCCTTCTCCCTCCACATTTAACTGCACCTGCAAACCCTAACACACAAACCTTACATCTTCCTCTCTTGCGTCACCCTTAAAACACCTGAAACTTTTTCTTCCTCCTTCCAATCCCGCTGCCTTGATCCTTGCAACCCAAAATCCTTCCTCCTCCCTATCCCGCTACCTTGATCCCTGTGCCACTTCTGAAACCCAAAACTCTTTCCTCCTTCCAATCTCGTTGCCTTCATTCATGCGCCACTCTCGAAACCCGAAGTCCTTCGCTCCCCAAAATCCCGACGCCCCTGTTTCATCCCTCCATCCACTCTCAAATCCCACAAACACTGATGCCTTTCCTTCCTCCTCAACACTTCCTTGCCCGCGAAACCCCAATTCTAAACCCTAATTCACCTTCCCTATACCCGAAACCCACAACACAAAATCGCCAAAACCTACATTTCCAACCCTAGCCGCCCTCTTCTTCCAAATCCCTTTAAATTCTAACCCTATATCTCTCTACAAAATCTTACTACCCGAACCCGGATCACCTATACCTGAACCATATATATATATATATATATATATATATATATAGGGAAATGCTCCATTGAAAACGGGTCTAGTTTTCATGGTTGGAAAACACCCAATCTGAGCCATTGGATCGCTCATGATCGTGATCAGCGGCTCAGATCGAGCTCCCCATAACCCGTTTCAATTGATCAGCGGAGGGTTATTTTGAGAAGTTTGTCCCAAATAACTCTTCGCTGAACAGATTCTAATAAAATTGATATAACCTACGCCATTGTTGGGAACAACGGTCTAGGTAATAAAAATTTGAATTATAGACCGTTATTTGGAACAACGGCCTTGTTCTAAATTTTTATAACCTAGGTCGTTGTTGGGAACAACGGCCTAGGTTATAAAATTTTATAGAAAATTTTATAGCCTAGGCCGTTGTTCCCAATAACGGCCTAGGTTATAAAAATTTAGAACAAGGCCATTGTTCCAAACAACTGCCTATAATTCAAATTTTTATAACCCCTAAGCCGTTGTTCCTAACAACGGCCTAGCTTATATTCATTTTATCAGAGTGAATCAGGCGAAGAGTTATTTGGGACGAAATTCCCAAAATAACCCTCCGCCACTTAAGTGATATAGGGTGATGGGCGGAGGCGATCTGAGCCGCTGATCACGATCAAAAGTGATCTAACAGCTCAGATTGGTATTTTCCAACCCGTGAAAACAAACTCGTTTTCAATGGAGCATTTTCCATGTATATATATATATATATATATATATATATATATATATATATATATATATATATATATATATAAACTTTCAAACCCGAACCCGAAACCCATAAACCAAACCCAACCCAAACCCTAACCCTAACCCTACTTGTCTATACTCTCGCTCTCCGCTACTACCGTTGTCGTTCGTCGTAAAAAAATAAAAAATAAAAAATAAAAAAAATGCAGTTACTTGTGTTTCTCTATGGAATCCCAACACAACACATCACAACTCTCTGTCCCCCTTCTCCCACCTTGTGTCGACGCCCTCCCACTTCCTCATCCAGATCTAATACAAACTCACACTTGTTAATCCATCGTGAGTTTGAGAGGGGAGATCCCGACATCATCCTAGTTCCCGATGTTATCCCAGATCCCGACGTCCATCTCATCTGTCCAAAGCCATTGCGAACTACTACCACTACTACTTCACGCCAAAGGAAACTACTTCTACTACTTTCTATCGAAAAATAATAGTTCTACACTTTTCAGTTCCAAGAGCCGGATCGTCCTTGCAACATCGTGAGTCGTTCATGCACCATCGTGCGCCGTTCAGGAGCCAACATGCATCGTCCCTTGCATTACCGAGTGCTTTCCCATGCACCATCACTAAGCGCCATCCCTACGTCACCATGCGCCATCATCGAGTGTCGTCCATGCGCCGTCCTTGGCACATGATCATCGTCGATATTCCAAACTCATGTTGCTTGAACCAACTTGAGTTTGAGAGGGGGTGTTAGATGTGAGATATTATATTAGTCCCATATCGAAATATATATTAATTTGGTCTTTGCTTCTCTTCTATATAAGAGACATTCTACTTAGCTATAATCAATTAATTCAATAAACCCAATAATCACATAAAAGTAATTTTTTCTATCTCTGAATCTAACAATCCCAACAAATCATGTTACTATGGTATTAAAGATCTAAATGCATGTTCATTATGTTAGAAACTTAAATAGAGAACAAATTAAATAGCTTGATTTAAGGGATGCTAATAAAATTATTATGAAAATTTAATTAGTTGTGGCCATTCATCCAAAACGATTTAAGATGAACATCCACACTTAATAAAGTATACCGTATACTTGATTTTTGCCGGTGTAAAGGATCCAAATCCAATCTGGTCTATCCATCTCAAACTCTCACTATCTGAATTACAACTGATCAATGATTATTTCTTACAAATTTTTTAAATAAAATTTTTTATCTCTTATAAAACTTGATTTAAAATTGAATATACACCTGATTTTTCTAAAGTTACCAGAGTTGCCGGTCTTTTTTTATTTTGTGTGTGGGTATGACACTCAATTAGTTAAAATTTCACTTAATTAAGCTCTTAAATATGTATTGTATATGCATTTGATTTCTTTTTCAGATATACTTATCAATTTGTTGTTGGACATAAAAAAGAAAATGAATATAAAAGAGTGCACAAAATCAACTTCTCTTCTTCTTTTTTTTTTTAATTTTTAATTTTATTAAACCCTAACTTTCACCTCTATAAGTACCACCCCAATCTTCATGCTTACTCCACACACAAATATTTCAGTACCTAAGTAATAAAAATGTCACTCCCTTTCCTCATCCTCACCCTCCTCGCCACCTCCACCCTCATCTCTGCCGACGATAGCAACGTCCTTCTCACCGGCGACGTCCTCACCACCGACAGCACCCTCTCCGTCCCTGGCGCCACCTTCGTCATCCAAAATGATTGCAACCTCGTCCTCTACAACTCCGGTTCCGGGTTCGAGTCCAACACCGGCGGGTACGGATCCGACTGCACCCTCACCCTCGACAACTTTGGACACCTCATCATCAACCAACTCGGCTCCACAGTATGGACCTCCCCCAACCCCAGCGGCCCCTCGGGCAAATACGCTGCCGTCCTCCGCCCCGACCGCCAAGTCGCCGTTTACGGCCCATCCGTATGGTCCACCCCTCCTACTGGCTTCACCTCGGATAATTCGTTAGAATCCGAGGAGGCAACTGGGGACATTCCGACGGTGCAGAATTTGTTGTTCTCGTCACAGGTGTTGTACAATAATGCGACGTTGACGACGAGGGACTATACTTTAATTATGAGGGACGATTGCGATTTGGCCCTGATTAAGGCTGCACGAGGGATTACATGGCAGAGCGGGACGGCTGGCAAGGGGAAGAACTGTTTTGCTAGGTTGGATCATAATGGACAGCTGGCGGTTGTGGGTGACCGGTACAAGACGGTGTGGTCGAGCAAGGGAGGAGGGAAGGTGGGGGATTACGTGCTGATTATGGAGATTACTGGGCAAGCTGTGATTTACGGACCGGTAGTTTGGACAACTGCGTCAAGTTGATATATATGCATGGTTGGTCCCGTTTTGTCGTCTCTTATAGTCAGTCATTTGCATGCACTTGTAGTTTGTTTTGGAATAAATAAAGTTGCTTTCCTAGCAAAAAAAAAGTAAAAATAGATTAATAAAGTTGCGGGAAATCAGTACCTAATATGTATAATGTGATAACTGTAATTAAGTTTGTAACTATGCTTTAATTTCAATGGAACAATTTTTTTGGTGTTGTGCGTTTAATTTTCACAAATTATATATAAGAATTGGTCTTTATTTTTGAATCGGTGGAATATGGTCACCCTGTTTCATTAATAAGGGGTTAAGAAAACAAACTCAGAGTACTGAGCCAAATATAAGGTCCTGCAATGAAATCAAAAGTACATAAACTTCACCTCAAACATGAGGGGTGGGACAAAAGAAGAACAGGATGAGCGCAACATACACGCGTCTGAATAAAATACATCACATCCCCCCAACAAATCCTGGGGCGGTGGGGATCAATCAACAGTAAAAGGACAATCTAGCAGTCAGTCGATTGTAGGGCCTATCTGGACTTCATCATCATCAAAGTCATCAACCTGGAATACGCTCGCTATCATCCCTCTGGGACCTGCTGCAGCCACATTTGACCAAAATGAAATGAAATGCATAATGTGAGCCAAATTACTAGAAATATTATTACAAGTTTTTCGAAAATAAAGATTATTCCTGTCTAGCCCTAGAACCAAGGTCGTTGCGCCGATAGCGATATACCACGCTTCTCGCATAGTTCTTCTTTCAGTAGTGAATTTTGAACCTACCCAGAGATCATCGTACACAGTAGGGTACTGATTCGTCCTCAGGGCGCTGAGTATCTCAACGAGTACCGCTTTGCTCCTAGGGCACTGTACAAAAAGGTGGTCTCTAGTCTCTGGGACAGCGTGGTAGAATCCACAACAAGAATCCACGTTCGGTTGGCATTTCGTGAGGTTTTCTCTAGTTAAAATCGCATCGTTCAGCACCAGCCATAAGAAAGCTTTTATTTTCAGCGGGGCTTTCGTCCTCCATATGACGCCTGACCACTTTGGGGCACATCCCCTAAAGTAAATTCGATTATACAAGGAGCGCACGCTGAACGTGCCATTCTTTTCCTGTCCCCAAAATTTCCTGTATGGACCCTGAGAGCAACTAATTCCAGTGTGTGTAGATAGGAAATTTTTTGCTCCCCCACTAGCCAAAGGCATCTCC
Organism: Hemerocallis citrina; assembly: GCA_017893485.1. NCBI lineage: Eukaryota > Viridiplantae > Streptophyta > Magnoliopsida > Asparagales > Asphodelaceae > Hemerocallis > Hemerocallis citrina. The sequence goes on along the minus strand of CM030358.1, from coordinate 182,544,852 downwards.
CTCCAGTCCCCCGGTTCGAGGAGTTCACCCCACTCACTGAGTGTTTCGGTCATCCTCATGGAGATTGAGGACAAAGGGATAGTCAAGCATCCCCCCTCCAACAACAACAACAGGGGAGGCACCCAATGTTCTACTATCGGTTCCATCGGGACTACTACCACGATACCAACAACTGTCGGACTTTTAAGGAAGAGACCGAAGCACTCATACAGAGAGGCTACCTGACTGAGTTCATTCAAAATACCAAGCAAGCTTTTCCCCTTCGAAGGGCGGACAAAGTTCAAGAACAGGTCCTGGGCCCGAGGGAGCTAATAGACTGGTGATGCGGTTTATTTCTGGGAGACGTGTGGATGCACCAGGTGTGAGTTCGGACTCGATTTATATTTGAAGGAGAATGCTGCTCGTCTGCCAGCCCTTGACTGACCGGGTGGAATTCGTGGCGACCTCGGGGCGGTTCGGAGATCTGGGCTCGGATCAGAGGATTCGGATCCGAGGTCTTGTGTACTTGCAGACGGTCCTGAAACACCGGAGTTTGTTCCGGTGGCGGACCCTCCGACGATCTAGTCAGTCTCTGTGAGAGAGTAGCAATAACTAGGTAAATTTAAGTGGCAAAAGATTGATTACCTCAAAAAGGTGGGTGAGGGTCTAGTATTTATAGAGAATCCCAACCGGGTTTGGATCCGCTTGGGGGCCGGGTCTGAACCTGAAAGCCCATGGGCCTGTCGTGGCAGAAGACCCAGAGGGTTTAGGGCTGACGTGGCAATACCAGGAGTGGTATAGGGCTGACGAGGCAAAACCCTGAGCGGTATAGAGCTGACATGGCTGATCGTGGGTCTTTTGTGCTTCTGGGAGAATCGGAGGGCCTAGGCTGCGCCAGGTCAACCCCCTGCTTTGCCAGAGAGGGGGGGAGGGGGCGGCTCATGGGGCTGTCACGGGTCGAAGACCGAGGACAACTGAGGCTCGTCGGCTACGAGGAGGCCGGCTCTGGGGGGGTGCACTTGAGGTTCGGCGCCGACCCTGTAATGGTTCGAAGCCGAGCTAGATTGCTATTTTTACCTTTCTTGAGTGAAAGTTGTATTGGGCCCTGGTTGGGCCCGCAGGCCATTTTTATCCTACCACACAAGCCCCCCACTCCTGCGGGGGTGCGGGAGCTAGCCTGGGAGGAGTGTTCATGGTCGTGGAAATGGGATGGCAAATCGTTGAATCTCCCGGAGGAGAGTACCCTGGTGCCAGACCGAACCTCGAGATGAGGAGAGATTATGGGCCGGTAGGGGTGATGGCGAGCCGTTGTTTCTTCCTGAGAAGGTTACCCTGGTGCCAGACCGAACCTCGAGATGAGGAGAGATTATGGGTCGGTAGGGGTGATGGCGAGCCGTTGCTTCTTCCTGAGAAGAGTACCCTGGTGCCAGACCGAACCTCGAGATGAGGAGAGATTATGGGTCGGTAGGGGTGATGGCGAGCCGGTGGATCTTCCGAAGAAGAGTACCCAGGTGCCAGACCGGACCTCGTGCTGGCGAGGGATTATGGGTCGGTAAGGGTGATGGCGAGCCGTTGTTTCTTCCTGAGAAGAGTACCCTGGTGCCAGACCGAACCTCGAGATGAGGAGAGATTATGGGTCGGTAGGGGTGATGGCGAGCCGGTGGATCTTCCGAAGAAGAGTACCCAGGTGCCAGACCGGACCTCGTGCTGGCGAGGGATTATGGGTCGGTAAGGGTGATGGCGAGCCGTTGTTTCTTCCTGAGAAGAGTACCCTGGTGCCAGACCGAACCTCGAGTTGAGGAGGGATTACGGGTCGGTAAGGGTGATGGCGAGCCGTGGAGCCTTCCTGAGAAGACTATTCTGGTGCTAGGAACTGGTCTCGAGTTGGCGAGGGGTTTAGGGGCCGGTCAGATTGTGGGCGAACCGTTGTGTCTTGGGAATGTTGAGCAGGGTGGTCTGCTGTCTTTGCGGAGCATTGGGGGCGCCTTGGGATCTGTGTGAGGTTCCAATTCCCCAGGTGCTTTAATGGCGCCGCCTAATAAATGTAGGGCGCATGGTCTTCCGTCGTTTGGTTTCCCCTATGCCATAAAAGCTGGCCCCTGGGGGAGGCTATAAGTACCCCCCCCCTCCTTTTTCGTAGTGGGTCAGATCAAAGCAAGGGTGGCCTATTGGCCCTTAAAGGTGTCTGCTCTGGCGGACGCCTGTCTCTTGCCAATTTTTACCCCCGGTTGTGTCGGAGAGGTAGTTTCTCTGCCGCCCGGATCTTCTCTCGGATCTGATGGCCCTGATACGGCGGCCAGATCCAGGGGGGATCAGGGCGAGAGGGGTAACGACCGAACTCCGAGGGGTGAGCTGTTCGCAACTGTGAAGGGTCTGTCCTTCCGGAAGAGATGAAGGGCATTCTGGGCCAGTTGTTTGCAACTGTGAAGGTTCCGTTGCCTTTGTAGGCCGAACCTTTGCAGTTGCATCAACTGGCTCGGAATGTTGCACTTCTCTCGATCTCTGAGTGTGGATCTGCTTTCAACCAGGATGCTTGCCGAGGGCGGCGTCTTAAGGCTTTGAGCCTCGGATGGATGAGTTGTTCTCCGATTGGAGGTTGACTACTCTGCATTCCGATAGGGATCCAGGTGATGGTGGTTTCTGTCTCACCCTTGAACAGTTCGGGTCTTCGGCCGACGAGTCTGTAAGCCCCGAGCTGTTCACGGGTGAAAGGGGAACCGACCTCGCCTCGGAGCCCGGGGCGTCTGTCTAAGGACGGCGCCTTAAATCTTAAGTAAAAATGTTTCCTCCTCCGAATATTTCTTCCGAGCTAACCTCCTTGCCTGGCTGTCAGTCTGTCATTGGATGATGTCAGAAGCGCACGTTTCGAGGACGTGGCGCGAATTCCCAGGCGGCAGTTGCATGTCAAATAGATGAACAGTACTCGCGGAAATCGAGGAGTCGCCTTTATCTCCTATAAATATTCCCCCCTCTCCCCCACCAGTCCACTCCTTTCTTGCTGCTTTCTTTTCTTTTCAAAAAATTTCTCAACCCTTCAGCGCTCATCTTTGCAGCTTGCTGTACTAGGATCGCCCTTCCAAAGTAACCCCAGGTGAGTTGGTAAGTCTGCTTAGTTTAGGCATAGATGGATAGGGCTCAGTCTGGCTTATCAGCGTCGACGTCTGGGGGGGAAATGAAGCCTGTCTCCGAATCGACGTCCTGGGAGGAGCCCGTACTCGAGGGGGAGTCAGTACATGTCGATGAGTCTTCTGATACGGTTTCGTGGGAGGAACCAGTAGGTGAGGAGGAGGTATATGGCGCGAGGTTGTTGCGTTCTCGTCGTCCCTTCGTGGTGGAGAGCAGCGAGTCGGAGGAAGCGGATGATGGTTCGGACGGCGTCCGTGTTTTGGAGTTGACTTCCGAGGGAGAGGGAGGCGAGGGTGGCACTGTACGGAGATCCACCGTTCAGGGTGCAGGTCCGAGTTCCATGCTGACTGGTCGGGGGCCCTTATTCATTCCCTTGCCGGAGCGAACCAAGAAGAGGAAGAAGGCTCCGAGGAAGGCAGGATCGAGGACTGGTGGTTCGAGCCAGGGGTCTGTCTACCGCAACTTGTGGACAGGTTCGCCCGTGCAGCCGAAGCATTTCCGTCAATATCCTGACGACCTGTCCGACAAGGAGCTCTTTGGTGTGCAGGCCTCTTCACCGAGTCGGAAGAGGGTGTTGATGGACGCGATTCTGACCGTCTTGGATGGCGGGGACTTGGAGGTTTTGCAGCTGGCGTACCACATAGGCCCCAGCTACGAATTGATGCTGCCGAGCTCTACTTTGCGCCCAACCGATCCCCTGTCTGCTTGGTATTGTGTCTTCCCAGTGGACGCGTTCATTTCTGGACTGAGGCTGCCAGTCCACCCTTTTGTTCGGGAAGTACTGAACTGGGCTTCCCTGGCTCCGATGCAGTATGGGCCGAACTCTTGGAAGCAGATAATCTGTTTTGTGCTGATGTGCGAGGAACAACAGGTACCCCTGTGGTTGAACGTGTTCCGAGCGATGCTGATGATTAGTTTGGCGGCTGAGGGTATTTACTATATCTCCCCTCGGAGTAGGAGGAAGGTCGTTCACAGCCACCCGGACTCCATCAAGGATTGGAAGAAAAAATATCTGGTGATCCGGAGTAAGGAGCCCTGGGACATTCCGACCCGATGGAACTACTCCAAGCCGAGCCATCCCGCGCCGGGGCCGGGGGATCTAACGGCCGAGGAGTGGGGGTTTGTCGAGCGCCTTCGTTTGTCCCCTAGTATTGATTGGACGAAGGTGACGGAGGTCCACCTGGCGAGCGTCGGACTGAGCCCAGCCGTCCTGCGTATGTAGTTTGTTTCTTTTCTTTCGATCCTTTCGTACCTTCTTGCTCATTGCTCTTAATGGTTTTTTCTGTAGATATGGGTGAGGCATCGATCAAAGCCAGGAGGCTCGCCATGAAGAAGGAGAATGCCGAGAAGAAGAAGGGGGAGGCGGCGAAGAGGCCGAGGGAGCTTCCCCTCGTTATCTCGGAAGTACCGCTCGAGCCGAGGGTTAAGAAGACTCGTTCGGAGACGTGCAAGGGGGCTGCCCCTTCGAGGGGTAAGGGCCCCGTGGGGGCATCCAGTCTTGACAAGGGAAAAGGTCCCTTGGTAGAGTTTGAGGAGGAGGACTCGGTGGTGGAGATGTTGCGGCAACGGTGGGCGCCGGACTGGTCGATTCGGATGGGAGACTGTCTGACCGGGGAAGCCCAGGCCGTAGAGGTGGTGGAGAAGCTGGCGACACCTGGCGAACCCCAGATGATGGAAAACGAGCCCGTAGAGGTGGCCTTTACGCGCCTAGCGCAGGCCACCGTGTTGGTAAGTTTGTCGACCTCCTTCTTCCTGTTAGTCTTGCTTCAGGAGTTTTCTTCTTATGGGTGCCTTTCGGTTGCAGGCTTGTATGCAGGGAGCTAATGTAAAGAATCTCTACGAAGCGTCCCTGTCACAAGAACGTGCTCGGGCGGACAAGAGCGAGCGAGAGATGAAGGAGATGCGGATCGAGCTCGAGGGTTCGCATAAGAGGGAGCAGCAGATGAAGCTGGAGCTTGAGGCCAAGGACACCGAGTGGGGGAAGAGGGTGGCCTCTTTGAAGGGGAAGTTCGCCAAGGAGAAGGGGGAGTTGACAGCCGCGTTCGCCAAGGAGAGGAAAGAGCTGACGGATGCGGGTCAGCGGATGGTGATCGCCGCCCAGGATGAGTGCTACGCGAAGGCCCTCAGTCATGTGAGGCACTTCTATCCGACCGTCGACCTGTCCAACTTTGAGTATGACATGGAGATCGATGGGACCCCGAAGACTCCTGCCGAAGAGGGGCCCGTTGTCGACCCTCCGGCGAACCCGATCGATGACGAGGAGGGAAATCGAGTTGTATAGTTTTGCCTTTCTTTCTTTTTCCCTCCTTCTTATTGTGTTTGCCTCCCGCGGACTGGCCACCGCCTTTTTGTAAGAAGCAGCAAAATTTATAAAAAAGTATCTATGACTTGTCAAGTGTTTTGGCACCGGACATCTCCGAATCTCCTTGCTTATGTGTTTCGAGTTGGTTCTCTTTGTAGGTTTCCTCTGAACCTAATAAAGGAACATGAATAGGGAACTCATTTCACCCTTTGCTTCGGTTGATAGCATACGAGATGATGAAGGGGATGTGGTTCGGCCTTATCGTTTTGTGAGGAATCGGAGTGGGGTGAGGTGAAGTCTTCGGTGTCGATCTCCTAACCTGGTATTAGGTCGGATCTGCCGAGGCGTTCTGAGTATGATACAACGAGATTTCCTTCGTATAAGATAGGGGGGGCCGCTAAAAACGGCCCTTTACAAAGGAAAGCTTTACAAAAGGTTCATTTCTTAGCTAAGTTAAAACCTATGCTCGTTCTTCGCAAGAATCCACTGGGTGCTTGGTGTCAAGGGGGAACCTCTCTTGCTCGACGGCAGGTTCGGGGGTAGGGCCGTCCTTCTCTGGTTCGATTTCGACGGCGTCGAGGGGGAACACTCCTCCCCCGACGGTGGTCATGTAGCATGATCGCGCTGCTTCTTGGTTACCTCGGACGATGCCGACTCCTTGTGGGGTGGGAAATTTTAGCTTCAGATGGTAGGCCGAAGGCACTGCTTGGAGGGAGCATAACCCGGGTCGGCCGAGTATGGCGTTGTAGGCTGCCTTGACGTTGACCACCATGAAGTCCATAGACTCGGTCCTCTTGACGGGAGCCGATCCTGCGGTAACGTCGAGGGTGACAATCCCCTCTATCACGACAGGAACGCCGGAGAACCCATGCAAGGTGTATCCGGCCAGCTTGAGCTTGCCCCTAGGTAACTTCAGATTCTCGAAGGCTTCGAGGAAAAGAATGTTCACCGAGCTGCCGTTGTCGACGAGGATTCGGCGAACTTCACAATTAGCCATGTAGAGGCTAATGACGAGGGCATCGCAGTGGGGGAGGCGAACGCCTTCGAGGTCCTCCCCTGAGAATGAGACTGGCATGGGTTGTAGCTTGGGGGAGGGGTTGTCTTGGACAGCATTCACTTCTCGGATGAAGGCCTTTCGGGAAGTATTCGATTCCCCTCCCATTGGCCCACCATGGACACAGTGCAAGATAAATGGCGGGTCCGCGGCTCCCTCGGACTCGGGATCCCGACTCTGGATGCGGTTCGGAGTAGGGTTCGGGGGCGAGTGTCTCCGGTTCCTAGTATCTCGTCGATCCCGCGGGACTTCTCGGGTGAATTCTCGGAGGTACCCCCTGGAGATGAGTTCCTCAATCTCGTCTTTCAGGGCCCGGCATTGGTCGGTGTCGTGCCCATGGTCTCTGTGGAAGCGGCAGTAGAAGCGCTGATCTCGGTTCTTGCCGTTGTTGGGTCGGGGAGGTAGTCGAACAATGCCTTTGTCTTCGATCTCTAAGAGGATGGCGGATACGTTATGCGTCAAGGGAGTGTACTTCTCGAAGCGGGGGATCGGCGGGATCTTTTTTACGGCCCCTGCGTCCCTCGGAGCTTTCTTTGATGGCTCGACTTCTTCGGCTTTCCGCTTTCCCTTCGAGTTGGCCTCTCTGGCGTCTTCGGGGCTAAGGGCCTCTTCTGCTCTAATGTATTTCTCGACCCTGTTGAGGAGGTCGGGAAAGTCGATGGGGGGTCTCTTCGCTAGAGAAGCTTTCAGCTGTTCGTGACGGACGTTGTGCTGAAAGGCCACGGAGGCGACGCTTGGATCAAGGGAGGAGACCGCCCTGGCTTCCGTGGTAAACCTTCGGACGAACACTCTGAGGGATTCTCCATCTATCTGCCTGAGTCCAAGTAACGAGGTGCTGGTCCTTTCCGCCTTCCGACTGGTGACGAAGTGAGCGAGAAAATTGCCTTCTAGTTGGTCGAAGGAGTAAATGGAGCCGGGGGTGAGCTTGGAGTACCATTCACGAGCCGGACCTCGGAGTGTGGCGGGGAAGGATCGGCATAGCAGGGGATCCGAGGCACTGTGAATCATCATGAGGGTTTTGAAACCCTCCATGTGATCAGCGGGATCTCCCTCGCCGTCGTAGGTCTCGAATTGAGGTGGTCGGAAATTCCTGGGTATCTCTGCTTGAAGGATGGGGGCGGAGAAGGGAGGACGGATGGGTCTGTACCCCTGAGCCACTCGTCGGTCGCCGTCCCCTATGTGATCGAGGCGGTCCTCCATTTCTTGGAGGCGCCTCAGGAGTACGCCGCCGTCTTCTGGCTGGATAGTTGACGTGTGCGACATGCTGGCCTCGGCATCCGACCTAGTTTGGGAGTGGGAGGTCTCCTCCCTGGGGGCCCGTCGGAGGGCCCCAAGAATTTCTCTCCGGAATTCTCGGAACTCCTTGTGAGTGACGGGGGCTCCCTCGACCCTGTTCGGTCGGTCCGAGGGCTGCCTTCCGATGCGGCTGAGTGCTGACCTCCGTCCCTCGGGCGGTGGTCTTGGATGGTTCGGGGCCGGGTTGGAAGCGGCCCTTTCCCTGTTGCGGTTAACCTGTCGGTTGATGATGACTCCTCGGAGGTCGGGCTGGTCTTGGCGGGCGACGCTCCTTTGGGATCCCTGATGGGAAGCCCTGTGTTTTGAAGTGTGTGGGCCGGCGTTAGCGATTGGTGGGGGCGAGTCCCGTCGGTTGACGGAGGAAGCAGCCCCCTGCCCTTCGAGGCCATGAGAATTCGGCTGTCGAGGTGCCTTGATGGTTGTGTTCGGGTCGGCTTCTGAAGCAATGTTCCCACAGACGGCGCCAACCTGATGTGGTTTATTTCTGGGAGACGTGTGGATGCACCAGGTGTGAGTTCGGACTCGATTTATATTTGAAGGAGAATGCTGCTCGTCTGCCAGCCCTTGACTGACCGGGTGGAATTCGTGGCGACCTCGGGGCGGTTCGGAGATCTGGGCTCGGATCAGAGGATTCGGATCAGAGGTCTTGTGTACCTGCAGACGGTCCTGAAACACCGGGGTTTGTCCCGGTGGCGGACCCTCCGACGATCTAGTCAGTCTCTGTGAGAGAGTAGCAATAACTAGGTGAATTTAAGTGGCAAAAGATTGATTACCTCAAAAAGGTAGGTGAGGGTCTAGTATTTATAGAGAATCCCAACCGGGTTTAGATCCGCTTGGGGGCCGGGTCTGAACCTGAAAGCCCATGGGCCTGTCGTGGCAGAAGACCCAGGGGGTTTAGGGCTGACGTGGCAATACCAGGAGTGGTATAGGGCTGACGTGGTAAAACCCTGAGCGGTATAGAGCTGACATGGCTGATCGTGGGTCTTTTGTGCTTCTGGGAGAATCGGAGGGCCTAGGCTGCGCCAGGTCAACCCCCTGCTTTGCCAGAGAGGGAGGGGGGCGGCTCATGGGGCTGTCACGGGTCGGAGACCGAGGACAACTGAGGGGGTGCACTTGAGGTTCGGCGCCGACCCTGTAATGGTTCGAAGCCGAGCTAGATTGCTATTTTTACCTTTCTTGAGTGAGAGTTGTATTGGGCCCTGGTTGGGCCCGCAGGCCATTTTTATCCTACCACAACTGGCTATTCTCCAATACGTTCATGGTGGACCCATGAGAGGAGACTCGAACACTTCTCGCAAAGCTTTTGTCCGAGAGGTCTATGCGGTCCACAATCTCTACCTGTTTTCCGTGAAAAAAAACATCTTTTTTACTCTAAAACAATCTCCTTCTTATTTCCATTGAAATATCAAGTAATTTATGAGATATTATGTTGCTGTTTATTTCGGTGTGGGTGCAAACAGATAGTGAGTTAATAAATGAAGGACACTACTAAAAGTCAAACCTGTGACCTGGCCGTTGTAAACTGTTAGGGCTCCTAAAAATGGATCTGGACCGTTGATTAACCTCCTGTGATCCGAATTGGATGGTGGATGATGCGGCCGAAGGACCTGCAAAAATGTCTGAAACACCGGGGTGTGGCCCTAGCGACAGACCCTCCGACGCTCAAGTCAGAATCAGAAAGTGAGAGTAAGAGAGTGAAAACTGGAGAATTGTTGATTACTTGGTGACTGAAGAGGGAGAGGAGTATTTATAGGCCTGACAGACATTCTAGAAGCCGAATCATGACTGTCGGATCTTTCATGTCTCCTCCCTTGAGAGATAAGATATTCCTGTGACAGGATAAGAGATGAGACTCCTAGCCATCATGGGCTGGGTGTCTCTCTTAGTGGGCCTAGTTTGTCGCTTTTTATGGGTTTGAGAGAAGCCCATGTCTTGGAGTGGGCACAGGCCTGTAAAATAGGCATGTGATGGCTAATCTACCTGTAGACGCTTTGAGATCCGTGCAGGGATCATACGGCTCTGATCTGCTACGATTTTTACCATCATCATAAGCCCCCCACTCCTGGAAGGCGATTTTCATGGCTTTTGGAAAATAGTACGTCTTATTTTTAGAATCTGGCAAATAATCTTAGTAGTCGGAGTGTTCGTGGATACCTGAAATCGATCTGTGACTTCTGGAGGTAGTGAATAAATCCCTAATTTTTTCCAAATTTTTTCGATTTTTTTCGAATTTTCTAGAATTTTTCTAGAATTTTCTGAGAAATTTTCCACAGTTCTTCGGATTTCTTCGAATTTTATGGACTGCTCTACAATTTCAAAATCACTCTTTCGAATTTTATAATTAATAGATTCAATTTAATTATTTTTTTCTGATTTTTTCATTATTTTTCAGAATTAAAATAATTATTTTTGAATATTTTTAATTAATTTTTCGAATTAAAAATGATTTTTAATTAATTTTCTGATTTAACAGATCCAGCGCGCTTTTTAAAGCAATCTGAGGCCTCGATCAGCTTTGGACTCGCGCGCTGAGGTGATCAGACGGCAGAGAAGCATTTGATCAGGCCAAAAAAATGTGGAGCACTGATCAAGATCTGGCGCGATGACCTTGAAGATCGGATGGCTGTAGCGCCGTCTTTTTTACTCCCTAGCTCGGCGAACCATTTCGCCGAGCTACTCTGTTATCCTTCGACGTGTAGCTCGACGGATGCCTTATTCGGCGACGACAGAGCTATGGGGGTTGATCTTCTCGGTCGAGCTACGAATTGGAGACTCCAGAGCTATGTTCTCGTCGAGCTCGTTCGATCAAGCTACGGAATTGAGCTCTCGCCGAGCTACAGGATTTCGCCGAGCTACGAGATTGAGTACTTCGCCAAGCTATGGATTCTTTTCGCCGAGCTACAAGATTCCGCCGAGCTATAGAGCTCTCGAGGCTTCTCCTAGCTACGGAATCATGGGTTTCGCCGAGCTACGGGATTGAGCACTTCGCCGAGCTGCGGGATTTCGTCGAGCTAGGGATTATTGCTTTCACCGAGCTATGGCTCTCTCGCCGAGCTATGGAGACGGCCACTTCGTCGAGCTACAGGATTCTTGCCGAGCTACGGCGATAGCACATCTCGCTGAGCTATGGAGGTCATCAATCCACCGAGCTATGGGTTTCGAAAAATTTGCCGAGCTATGGGAGTATCGCTCTCGCCGAGCTATGGATCTCTCGTCGAGCTATAGAGACAGCCACTTCACCGAGCTATAGAGCTTCTATCGCCGAGCTACGAACTTAGCGTATTTGAGCTTTGTTTTTGAATTCCATGGGTTTCGGCGAAGTGGGGGGTGCTCGGAGACGAAGCCCTGTTTGAGGGAGCTCAATGGTGGAGCGGGGGTGTAAGGCTTTTGGCGAGATAGGAGCTCGACGCCAGAGTCGGAGTGAGGTGGAGAAGGCAAGTTCGAGCAACGGTTGAGTTCGGATTTTTTGGCGCCAAAACTCAAAGAAAAAGAAAGAAGAAGAGGGCGAAGCGGATCGGGTGTTTGGGAATGGATCCGGGTTTGGATCCGACCCGTTTTGCCTCTTGGGCTTTTTCTTTGATTTTTTTTGCCGGTTTGGGTCGCAGACTCGACCCGTTCCCCTTTTCGTCTTCCTAGTTCACCGAGAGTGCTTTTTTTTGAAATTTTTTGAGAGTAGTTTGGAGCTTCAAACTAGAGATTGGGTTCATACAAAAAATATTCATATAAGTGCATCTTCATGTGAGTCCATCGTCTAGTTTTCCAAAAAATCTCGTTTTCGCTCGGAGTTGGCTCGTCTTCGTTATGGTGTCTTCTCGTCGAGGTAGGAGTAATATCGTGCTTGGATTGTTGAAGTTGGATTCAATCTTGGGGTTTTTGATCAATCTTGGAGTTGTCACGGGATAGTAGGCTTTGTCTCAAGAGAAGCTTGATGAGTAGTGGGTTTTTGTTGGTGGTGTACCTAGTGTCCACCAAGTGTTCGTGATTTTGCTCACCCCAGCATAGTCACCAAGTGTTAGTGAGATTGCTTCTTCCAAGACGTTCACATGGTATTTGTGAGTTCGTCTCTTCCAGGACGTTCACAAGGTGTTTGTGAGATTGCTCCTGGGTGCTGTCTCTTCTGTTGACCGAACATTGTGGCGACCGTTCGTATTATCAATTGACAGTCTGTTTGTTAAGTTACTGCTGTGGTTGGACTCGAATCGGTGTGATCTAATTGTCGACTTGTTGATACGTACTCAGATGTCGCTATGTGGCGATTTTACCCTCTCTAGTCCTATAAATAGGGGTTGATCCTATCCCCCCATCCTCATTTACCACAATCCCTTTTTCTCTCCAATTTTTTTTTTTTGGAGAGCTTCTCTCTCTAGAAATTGCGGCGTTGAGTTTGGCGGTGCTAGCTCCAGTCGTTGGTTCACAGTTTTCTTCCGCTTAGACTAGGTAACTTTCTTGCGATTGTTGTTTGCCATGTCTAGTATTCCGTCGGTCTATGCCTCTACTAGATCTGCTAGTCTAGATGGAGAAAAGGGTGTTGTGCCTGATCACCCTCCTGGAGTGAAGGGCATTCGTGGTAAGGCTGATCGTTCTACCATTGCAGAAACGATCGTCGAACCAGAGAGAGATGGGGGATGTAGGCTCCAGACCCTATTGTTTTTTGTCCCCGAGTTGATTAGGGAATACTCGGTAGTAAATCACCAGTTCTTGAGGAATGGCATGGAATATGATGAGTCAAATTTTGTTCATACCATCGAGACTAATCAGACTGCCACCATTCTTACACGTGATGAGTTGATCGTGGTAAGAGCAGGTTTTGGCATTCCTAGCGAGTATAGCCTACTCCTGCCAGGGCCTGTTGTCAGGGTGTGTTATGCCATGTTGGAGGAGTATTGTTTCTTTTCTTGCGATGCTTTTTTCACGGGACATCGTCTACCCCTCCATCCCTTCGTTAAAAAAGTACTTAATTGGTATCAGCTGTGTCCGGTGCAGTTGATACCGAATACTTGGAGGCACGTCATTGGCTTCGTCTTGCAGTGCTGCAAGCTCGGAGCTGTGCCGAGCCTCGCGGTGTTTAGAAGACACTTCAAACTTAGCCGACTCAGTTAAATAGAAGAACGTTGGTTTCTCGGCCCTCGTAGGAATATGGAGCTGGTTGATACTCCTCGATCAGTAAGATGCTGGAAGGAGAAGTTCTTCATTGTTCGCAGTACCGAGCCGTGGGGGATTCCCACTACTTAGAGGGAAACGGTTCCCTCAGCGGTGCGGGTTGAACCGACAATGAGTGTAGAGGAGAAGAATCTTAGTGACGCACTTCTAGGGTTGAAGGTGTTGTCGTGGCAAGATGTTACCAACGAAGTGCTCTTTGAAGGCGGTCTTGGACCGGCCGTTCCTAGTATGATTTTTTTGTTACTGTTTTCATACCTTGTTATCCATGCTTTTGTCGATTTCTAGCTTCTTGATTTATGCCTTTACTGCTTTCTTTTGATTTTACAGTTTTTGACTATTCCGTGTTTCATTTCGTAGGCAAGACGAACATGGATTTTAAGGATATCTTTGCAGAGTTGGATTCGATACAGAACAAGAGGGAAGAGGAGCCAAGGAAGCAGAAGAGGACGGCATTGCGTCCTACTTCTTTCCCGAGCTTACCGCCCACGGTTCCTGCTGCACAGACTGAGTCCCCTGTAGGGGTGCCGCCTGCCATTGGGGCAAGTTCTTTTTTAGCTGCGGTCGTGGCTAGTGACGCGTCAGCCCCACTGACTGCTACAGCTGTCGTGGTGCTTGTTAGTCAGGGAGACGTGGTCTATACTCCCGACTATAATGTGAAGGCCCAAGAGAACTTCTTGGGGAACTCCGCTGCTTGCCTTGAGGCCTGTCGCCACCTCCCTACTGCTTCTGACAGGGAGAGGTTGAAGATGGAGGCCCTTGAGAGATCGGTCTTGGAGATTGCGAGGGCGCATGTGATGGTATGGCCTTGTTTCCTTAGTTATTTATATTGTGCTTCTTTTTCTTGCATCGTTATGTTTTTAACTGATTTCTCCTTGTTCCAGACGATGAGCCACTTCGGGCACTTGATAGATTTTTATGCGGCCGAAGAGAAGAAGAAAGCTACAAGCAGTTCAAGGCGGAGCTGGAAGGGATGAAGAAGAAGGAGCAGGAGGCGTGCCTTGAGTTGGAGGCATTGGCCGCAAAGGTAGAGGGGATGCACCTCGAGCTAGAGGCCTCCACGGAGAGAGAGTTGGTGTTAGAGAAGAAGAACGCCGATATTCTGTTGGAGCTGGAGAAGGCCCGTGCTGACGCTACCTCGATGTGAAGGTGGAAGTGGCCAAGGTCCATGCGGAGTGTAAATCGAAGCTTCAGGGGGTGATGTTGAGGTCCTATGCTTTGGCGATCCCACATGTGGTGGTGCGCGTTCCTGGTTTTGATGGGAAGGGCTACCATGTGATGCTTCGATCTGGTGAGCCTCTAGATCCCAACAGGATGGATGATGTTGAGGCTGATACTCCTACGGGAGGTGCAAAGAGCGGTTCTGGGAAGAAGGACAAGGGGAAAGGCCCAGCTGGAAGTGCCTTGTCAGAGATGATACCGAAGCAGGTGGATGCTTGATTCACCTTGGTGTACTTTTCGTCTTTCCAATTTATTGTTGGATTGTTTCGTCTTAGACTTTGTAGTTTGCTTCTATGATGCGTAGTTTGCTTATATGATGCCTAATTGCGGAATGGCCATCACATCTCTGTATTTTCTTTCAGTACTTTAAAGAAACTATCTTCTAGACTGGTTATTGCTTGTCATGTTGTATTGATGTGCCTTAAAGAGGTGTTCGCTTGTCCCACTTTGTACTTTGATCCCATATTTGATTATACTCTCTGCGCTTGCTGACAGGTGACCGTGGAATCTGATAAAGGTCCCTGTGGTGACGAGGTGGGGTGCCTCTGCAAGCAACTGTGCATAACGGAATTGGTGGTCGACCGTTTGCGTATTCAGTCAAATAAGGAATGGTTGGAATATGCCCGCCTTAAGTCGGTGCTAGTTGAGCGAGATTGAGAGTTAACACTCCCGTATTCCATTCGTCTAGCAAGCTTGCCACTGCCTTCGAAAGTGACAAAGGACAGTATTGGGGACTGCGCCATACTCACGGAGATAATTGTTGAGAAGGACTTGGAGCTATACAGCCTCTAGGCGAGGCTTGGTGGGTTACGGAAGACAAGCACCCCACATGTTTCCGGTTCTAGGGAGGACCATCCAGTTGGAATGAAGAAAAGCACAATGATTGTTGCGAAGGATTGTGTGACGGTAGGAGGAGCTGGGTCGAGTGTCGGGGGAGATGTGCAAACAATGTTGGTGCCCTTTCAACACCCTGTAGGCACCCCAAGAGGAGCGTCGGCCTTGTTGGGTTTGACTTTGGTTGGTGGAGAGTCACGCGCCTCGTGCACCGGTCAGTAGTCACAGTCGCTGGGATCGACGTTTGCTGTGCGAGGTGTTGGCAACCAAGGGAAGGAGGTGGCTGTTAGGCGTTCTACAAGGAGGCTTGTGTCTCTCAGGAACAACGTTCCTCGCCTAGTGAGTCGCAGGGACGACTTGTAAATCGAGTTGTATGGTTGATGACTCATTACTTGTAAATATTTGTAGTGCTGTTGAATATGAAATTGTGGACTTGTGATAATTCTACAACTCTTTTTACATGCTTTGTCTATGTTGTCGTGGTTGAGACGTTATCAACGGATTCTTTGTCGCTAAATAACAGTGCCTCAAGTCTGTTGCGTATAGCTTAAAGAGCTGTCGATGGTGCAAGACGGAGTTGAATTCATTTTCAGTCCTGTACCCGCTAGTTGTAGGGACACTTCTGAAGGAGAATTGTTTTCCAAACTTGCTGTATGGGTCCTCTAATAGATTTTTAGAATCACATCAATTGGGGAGTTGAACTCCAAGTGTGGCTTTTTACAAGTGTTGCTAGAGTAACTCCGATCCATGGTTTTGGACCTCTTCATCTGTTGTTGAGAGAATTTAACTAGTTGCAAGAACAGATCGAATGGCGAGTTGAACTTTGAACGTGTGTGATTACACGTTGCGAGAGTAACTCTGAACCATGAACATGGATTCCGAACTTATTAGTTTAAGTATTAACAGGTTGCAAGAGCAGCTCGAATGGTAAAGCGCACTCTAAACTTGTTTTTTAGCAAATTGATAGAGTCTCTTTTGAACCATGAACATGGGCTCTGAACCGGTCGTCGAGGCGTTAACGGATTGCAGGAGCAGATCGAATAGCGAAGTGCACTGTGAATTTGCGTGATTACAAATTGTTATAGTCTCTGTCGAGCCATGGGTATGGACTCCGAATCTGTCTTGCGGGGAGACTCGCAACGAGTGTTTAGTGCTGCTTAAGTATATAAGTGTGGCACTTAACTCGCAGTTTCAGAGCCTCTAAGAAAGTTCAGCTAGTTGCAGGAACAGATCGATCGGTGAGTTATGTTCTAAACGTGCATGTTTGCACGCTGCAACTCCCGAGTTCTGGATTTCGAACTAGCGTTGTAGAAAGCTTATAACGAATGTTTAGCGCCACTTTTGAGTATCGGATGGTTTATCTCTTTCACTAAATTGTTGTCTTCTGACTTAAGCATCGGATGGTCTGTAGTCGGGAATACTCCTGCTGTTTCAGGCATTTTTTTGCAAGTCAGCTGTCTCCCAACCAATCCACTCAACACTCCTTCAGATCCAAAATGAAGATCATGATCACTGTTGTTTCCCCAAATAAAAGAACTCACATTATCTATAGCTCCTACATCCAAAAAACAACCGCAACACTGTACAAAGCTAGGAGTGTTTGTGTGTGCGTGTGTGAAAGAGAGAGACAGATGTGTCATTCTTATGTAGAGTTGTGTGTCATTCTCATGTTTGGGTCCTGTCTCATGTGTAGATCTTTATTCGGTTCACCTTGTAGAATTGGTGGAGGTCAATTATTAGGATACAAATCCTACATAAGACAAACTGAGATGAAAAGTGTGTGGATACAGAGTGATGAGAAGAAAATTGTGTGGATATAGAGTGATGAGCCACATCTTCCTATGAGTCAAATTCGGAGGTCTGAATACTACTGAAGTGGCAGACACATTTGTATTTGAGTGTAGCATGACTCCCAAAGCATGCCTGAAAACTTGGAGGAAGGGAATGCAAGGGGGGAGTTGTCAGAAATCTTAAAATGCCGCCCTCTCTTGTTGGAAAAACTACATTCGAGGGTTGCAAACGTACGGGACTTGGGCTGAACACTGCTAGGCTCAAATCGAGTTCTTTTTACAATTTCAGATCCGACTCGTTTCTTTTGTTGAATGTAAAGGTTGGTCTGAGCACAGATCCATCTTAAGCGAACAAAAATGTCTTGACCTTGGCCTGAACTATTGACACACAAAACTACTAATTTAATGGTTAATTGCGGAAAGTACCTCTCTTGCTCTTGATAACCATCCATCAATATTAATCTTATCATTCATTTGAGACGACTAGCAACAACACCGTATGTGACATCTTTTATGCATGCTTATCAATTGTATACGAAAATGAACATAATGATTCTCTAATTTGATAACTCATTGCATAACAAACTAGTTCGTCCAAAGTATCCATTGAGTCCATAATATGAATGTGCCAAATATTGTATGAATTTTTCCGTATTGACCCACCTTTTGAAAATAATTACCAGTATGACCCAATATCGAAAATAATACCAAACTGGCTCACTTTTAGACATGTCAATATAAAATGCTATTGACAATAACGACATAAGTTATTTTGATGTCGTTGTTGCCAATAGCGGCAACTATAATTTTTTTTAATGAGCCGCTATTGGAAGTAACTGCATAAGTTCATTTTTCAACCTAAACTTTGAGTATTAGGAGCTCTCTGACATGATAAAAATTTGCAAGTGTGAATCATCTTATAACTGATGTCACTATCCTAAATACGACAACCTTATGCTGGATGTCAGTATTGGGGATATCAGCATTAGTATAATATTGCTTACATATAAATAGTGACCCCCTCTTCTCATACCCCTTTCACTTTACTCTCTCCCTCCACATTCGAGCCCAAAACACTGAAACCTTATATCCCACACGTCTCTTTGAACGTGTCCTCTTTCTTATCCAAAAAATTAATAAAATATTAATTCAGAAACCCTAATCCTGAAGTTTGAGAGTAAACATAATTCAGATTTGAGTTCTAGAGTTTTAAGGATTTAAGGTTCAGGAATGGAGGGAGAGAGAGATAAAATGAAAGGGGAAGGAGAAGATGGGGGCACTTTATATATGAAAATGTTATTATACTGATGTCGATATTTCCTATAGCAGCATCTGCTTAAGCTTGCCATTATTGCAAATAGTGGCATCAGTTATATGATCCTTACAATTTTGTTCAAGTCAGAGAGTTCATATAGTTGAATGTGAAATGTAGTAATATCGTTACTCCCAAAAGCGGCATATAATTTTTCTTTTCTTTTTTCAGATACCGGTTTTGACAACAACGACATTAAAATAATATATGCCGTTGTTGTCAATAATATTTTATCCTGACGGGTCTAAAATAAGTCAGTTTGGATAATATTTTCAAAAATGGGTCAGTTTGGTAATTATTTTTAAAAAAGTGGGTCAATACCAAAAAAATCATTTTGTACCAAGTTATGTGTGTTAGAGCATCTGTAGTCGTCTTCCAAATACCAAAATTTTTCAAAAAATGAGAATGAAGACGCTGTAGTCATTGGCCTTGGGTTTTTGGTGAACAATGACTGTCCAAATTTGGCAGACGAATTTGGATTTTGGAAAATATAGCAAACGAAAAAGGGTTTATCGTCTGTCACATCGGACGGAAAAAAAAATTCGTCGGAGAGAATTTGGCAAAACAGTGAAGTATCGGACGAAATTTAATTTTTCGTCCGATCGAAAAATTTTTAAAAAAATGGTAGGGACGGGAAATCGATTTTCGTCCATATATTAAAAAAAACAAAAGAAACAAAAAACAAAAAACAAAACAAAACCCACCTGAATTGACCTGAATTGCTGGACGAGGGAAGGATTTCCGTCCATGGCTTTTTTGGTTTTTTTTTTTTTTTTTAAATTGGATGGACGGGAAATCTTTTTCCGTCCAATCCAAAAAAAAAAAAAATTTAATTTTTTTTCTTCAGATGATAATTCGTCTTTCGTCTGAGATTTGAAAATTTACGAATATCTAATTTTTGGTAATCGACGACTGCAACTTAAAGTCATTTTAACGATTTCCATTTACCAATTACCCAAAAAATAGAGATTCGAACGAACTGTTACAAATAATATTTACAAAATTCTTTTTACAAAGAAAGATAGAGAGGCACAGGAAAACCGAGAAGGGAACAGAGAAGAGAAATCCGAAAGAAAAAGAAAAGGAAAATAAATTAAACAACTTACAATAAGCAAATGAAAAGTACAACTCCCAAGAAGCCGAGGCCTGTGTATCACACAGTGTCCTTAAAACAGATTTCGCCTCTCTCCGGTTGCTGGATTGAACGGAGGCGTCTGTCTCCCAGGATGCAACGGCTTGGAGCGATCCCGTAGGCACCACGTACCACTCCCGAACTGATCAGCAGCGTTTGAACCTATCACCTGACTTACCAACACAAGGACGGACGAACAGCACAGAAGAGAAGGAGAGAAAATGATATGGTTTTGTGCAGGGAAGAAAGTAAGGGGAAGGCCTCTATTTATAGAGCCTGGGTTAGACAAGGCATTAACAGCCTTCATTGTAACGGCAGACAAGGCATTAACAGCCTTCATTGTAACGGCAGACAAGGCATTAACAGCCTTCATTGTAACGGCAGACAAGGCATTAACAGCCTTCATTGTAACGACAGACAAGGCATTAACAGCCTTTAACAGCCTTCACTGTAACGGCAGACAATGAATTGAATGCCTTCAGCGTAACGGCAGACAAAATATTAAATACAGCACTGAAACGGCAGACAGAACCGTTTCTGCATTCATTTCAGCCGTTACAAAAAGAAAACTGTAGCAAAAAGTGGCTCTGCACGGGGTGGGATCAAATCGGTCCGGCATTCGTGTCCGCAGGTCGTGCGGGCGCACACAAGTCGCATGTAAACCGGTCCGTGATTTGCACCCCCCCCCCTGCGCGCGCGAGAGAGAGCCTCTCTTCTAGCCATCTTACAATGCTTAGAAGGAGATTACTATATATCCTCTTCTATTTCCTTTGTTATTTCCGATGTGGGACTAAGTTCCCTTTAACCCATTTTCAAGAATGAAAACGTCTCACTTTGAGAGACAATTTCTCATTCACCCCTTAACCGATTTTAGCGAACCAATATATGATTTTGATCTACTCACGAAGGAGAACACAAATCAATCAAGATCTCTCAATAATTCATTGAGGATCTTACTCAAAAAATTGCTCAAAAATCGGTTCGAAAATAGTGTATAAAACACTCATTTTCTAACAATCCCCACATGAATGAAAATTGACGACCACAGACAGGACAGACTGACACGACAGACTGACACGACGGACTGACCCGACAGACTTGGTGATAGAATTCAACGATTGATTTCTGCATAGGATAGGTAGGTGTTACCCTTTGAACCTTCCCTTATGAAAATATGTTTACTTTACTAACTAAACAGTAGACGCGATGTCTTTGAACTGTTCTGCCATTTGTGTAAACGATGACATATCTCACACAGAAATCTTTCTAACGCTTTTTCAGTTCTCACTGTTATGTTCGTTTTGGCCATGAACACACGCCTGGTTCTGCAAGATTTTAACAGGAATATTGCCCTATATTATTCCCTTGGAAGCGGCCCTTCTTCCATCTTACATAGGTGATTTCTTACTTAAGAGTAACCCGCATTACTCTGCTCGGATATCCGACGCATAAGAATCATTAAAAGCCTAGCTTAACCTGTTACCTTGCGGGCATCACTGTTTCATCATGGGAATGGACATGGAAAATCCCCACAGTGATCTAACTTGGTCTTTACAATTTAGTTGTCCCTTTGAACCTAGATCTTGGGATCTCCAGTCAACTAGGTTGGGTTTCCATTGTATCGACTTATTCTTTCATGGGCTTTAGTCCCATTCCCCTCGATGATTTATCAACTAACTCTCTGTTTAACCCTTTGGTTAGTGGATCCGCAATGTTATCTTTTGACTTTACATAGTCCACAGAGATAACCCCAGTAGAGAGTAGTTGTCTAATGGTATTATGTCTTCGACGAATATGTCTAGATTTACCATTATACATATTGCTCTGTGCTCTACAAATTGCTGATTGACTATCTGAATGTATGCAGATTGGAGGCACAGGCTTCGTCCACCTTGGAATATCTTCAAGGAAGTGGCGTAACCATTCAGCCTCTTCCCCACATTTGTCTAATGCGATAAATTCTGATTCCATCGTGGATTTAGCGATCACTGTTTGTTTCGAGGATTTCCAAGAAACTGCTGCACCACCTAGTGTAAACACATAGCCACTAGTGGATTTTGAATTATCACTCGATATCCAGTTCGCATCACTGTATCCTTCAAGTACAGCCGGATATCTCGTATAGTGCAGCCCGTAGTTACGAGTAAAACGCAAGTACTTCAGTACTCTTATAATTGCTTGCCAATGCTCGCTTCCAGGATTACTCGTGTATCTGCTTAGTTTACTTACTGCATAGGCTATGTCTGGTCTTGTACAACTCATTAAGTACATTAGACTGCCTATGATTCTAGAGTATTCTACTTGAGAAATACTCTCCCCTTTATTCTTGGATAAGTGTAAAGTTAGATCTATTGGAGTTCTCGCAATTCCAGAATTATCTTTATCAAATTTTCCAAGAATATTGTCAACATAATGTGACTGGCTTAAAATAAGCTCGTCTGATGTTCTTGTGATTTTAATTCCCAATATAACATCAGCTAGTCCCATGTCTTTCATGTCAAACCTCGAGTTTAACATGTTTTTAACAGATTTAATTATCTGATCATTGCTTCCAATAATAAGCATGTCATCTACATACAAACATATAATGACATATCCATCTTCTGTGTCTTTGATATATACACATTTGTCACATTCATTGATCTTGAAGCCATTTGTCATCATGACATTATCAAATTTTTCATGCCACTGTTTTGGAGCTTGTTTCAAGCCATATAATGACTTCACCAGTTTACACACTTTCTTTTCATGTCCTGGAGATGAAAAACCCTCAGGTTGTTCCATGTAGATTTCTTCATCTAAATCTCCATTAAGAAAAGCTGTTTTTACATCCATTTGATGTACTTCAAGATTGCGTAGAGCTGCTACGGCAAGTACCATCCTAATGGAATTTATTCTCGTCACAGGAGAATATGTATCAAAGTAATCAAGACCTTCTTTTTGTTTATAACCTTTAATTACAAGTCTTGCCTTGTATTTATCAATTGATCCATCAGGTTTTATTTTTCTCTTGAAGATCCACTTGGAACCCAAAGGTTTACTACCTGGTGGAAGATCCACTAGTTCCCAAGTATGGTTTTGCAAGATAGAATCAATTTCACTCTTGATGGCTTCTTTCCATTGAGGACCATCACTAGAGTTCACTGCTTCCTTGAAGGTTTGGGGTTCTTCTTCAAGCATAAAAGTCAAGAAATCCGGACCAAAAGATTTTTCCGTTCTTGTTCTTTTACTGCGTCGAGGTTCCTCCTTGACTTCTTCATTTTGGTTTTCACTATCTTCACTGATAGTCTCATGTGTTCGTTTGGAGGAACTTGCTTCCTCCTTTGACTTACATGGAAATACATCTTCAAAGAACGATGCATTTTTAGATTCCATTATCGTGTTCTTTGATATCTCAGTGATATCGGATTTGTATACCAAGAACCGATAGGCACTACTGTTAAGTGCATAACCAATGAAAATACAATCAACTGTTTTTGGTCCTATTTTCATTTTCTTAGGTGGGGGTACTACCACCTTGGCAAGACATCCCCACATTCGCAAGTAATTGTAGGATGGCTTTCTTCCTTTCCATAATTCATATGGAGTTTTATCTTCTTTCCTTTTGGGCACCTTATTCAAAAGGTAGTTAGCTGAAAGAATAGCTTCTCCCCACAAGTTTGGTGGTAAACCAGAACTTATTAACATCGCATTCATCATTTCTTTCAATGTACGATTCTTTCTCTCAGCAACACCGTTGGACTGAGGAGAATAAGGCGCTGTGGTTTCATGTATAATCCCATGCTTAGCACATGTGTCAGCAAATGGCGATTCATACTCTCCACCTCGGTCGCTTCTTAGCGCCTTAATTTTCTTATTGAGTTGATTTTCAACCTCATTTTTATAGAGAACAAATTTCTCTATAGCTTCATCTTTGCTTTTAAGCAAGTATACATAGCAATATTTTGTGCTATCATCTATGAAGGTAATAAAATATTTATTACCACCTCTTGTTTGTATCATTTTCAAATCACAAATATCAGTGTGAATTAGATCAAGTGGTTCGGTGTTTCTTTCAACACTTTTAAATGATGATCTTGTTAGTTTTGCCTCAACACAAGTTTCACATTTGTGTTTGGAATCAATTTGGAACGTTGGTATGTGATTCAAGTTAATTAGTCTTCGCAAAGTATCATAATTAACATGTCCTAGTCTACCATGCCATAAATTGGAAGACTCAAGCAAATAAGTAGAAGAGCTAGCTTTATTCATATTATTGACCATGGTCATTACATTGAGTTTGAACATTCCACCACTCATATATCCTCTACCAACATACATTCCACTTTTAGACAAAACAAATTTGTTTGACTCGAACACTAAACGAAAACCGTGGTTGTTAAGCAACGAACCAGATACCAGGTTCTTACGGATTTCAGGAACATATGCAACATTGTTCAGAGTCAGTTCCTTTCCAGAAGTCATCTTCAAGATCACCTTGCCTTGGCCCTTTATTTCTGATGTAGCCGAGTTCCCCATAAACATTTTCTCCCCATTCTCTAATGGTTCGAAAGTGGAGAACATACTTCTATTGGAGCACACATGTCGAGTAGCTCCAGTGTCAATCCACCATTCCTTCGGATTTGAACCTAACATATTCACTTCTGATATCACAGCTGAGAGGTTGATATCGGAGACATCTTGAGCAATTCCTTGAACCAAGTTTGCTTCTCTGTTCCTGTTCCTCTTGGGAAGTCTGCATTCAGTGGACTTGTGACCCATTTTGTCACAATTGAAGCACTTGCCTTGAAACTTCGGCTTCTTGGAGATTCCTCCCTTAGGCCCCAACTTCGGACCCTTGTTGTTGTGCTTGTTGGAACGTTGTTTATGTTCCATTACATTTGCCTTTGCTGCATGGCTGATGAGTCCAACTTTTTCAGATCCCCTATTGTCTTCTTCAATACGAAGCCTGACAATGAGATCTTCAATGCCCATTTCTTTTCGCTTATGCTTTAGGTAATTCTTAAAGTCTTTCCAACCTTGTGGTAATTTTTCAATTATACAAGCCACTTGGAAACTTTCACTTAAGTTCATACCTTCAGCATGAATCTCATGCAAGATTAGTTGTAGTTCTTGAACTTGACTGATTACTGTTTTAGAATCTACCATTTTATAGTCTAGGAAGCGGCCCACAATGAATTTCTTGGCGCCGGCATCCTCAGTTTTATATTTATGTTCTAGTGATTCCCAAAGTTCTTTAGCTGTTCTTTTGTCAATGTAAACATTATACAAAGAGTCGGCTAATCCGTTCATTATGTAATTTCTACACAAGTAATCAGCATTTTTCCAAGCATCCACAGCGGCAATGACTTGGTTATCCTGCTCATCTTTCTTAAGATCTGGAGCATCTTCGTTCAAGAACCTTGCAAGATTCAGTGTGGTCAGATAGAACATCATCTTCTGTTGCCACCTCTTAAAGTTCTGCCCGTTGAACTTCTCAGGTTTCTCCCCATGGGAGACTGAGACAGGTACAACGGTGGGCATTGGCACTCGTGCCGCAGCAGCAATCGGTTCTTGTGTTGTATCAACAACCGGCACATAGACCGTTTCAGATACAACAGCATTGTCCAATGCAGTAGTCATCGTGAATCTGAAATTTACACAACACGAGTGTAAGTTTTCCAGATAAAAGAAATAAAAGAAAAACCGTGCCTCAAAATCGAAAATGAAATAAATCGAAAATCTGTTTTAAGTTTGTTACAAATAATATTTACAAAATTCTTTTTACAAAGAAAGATAGAGAGGCACAGGAAAACCGAGAAGGGAACAGAGAAGAGAAATCCGAAAGAAAAAGAAAAGGAAAATAAATTAAACAACTTACAATAAGCAAATGAAAAGTACAACTCCCAAGAAGCCGAGGCCTGTGTATCACACAGTGTCCTTAAAACAGATTTCGCCTCTCTCCGGTTGCTGGATTGAACGGAGGCGTCTGTCTCCCAGGATGCAACGGCTTGGAGCGATCCCGTAGGCACCACGTACCACTCCCGAACTGATCAGCAGCGTTTGAACCTATCACCTGACTTACCAACACAAGGACGGACGAACAGCACAGAAGAGAAGGAGAGAAAATGATATGGTTTTGTGCAGGGAAGAAAGTAAGGGGAAGGCCTCTATTTATAGAGCCTGGGCTAGACAAGGCATTAACAGCCTTCATTGTAACGGCAGACAAGGCATTAACAGCCTTCATTGTAACGGCAGACAAGGCATTAACAGCCTTCATTGTAACGGCAGACAAGGCATTAACAGCCTTCATTGTAACGGCAGACAAGGCATTAACAGCCTTTAACAGCCTTCACTGTAACGGCAGACAATGAATTGAATGCCTTCAGCGTAACGGCAGACAAAATATTAAATACAGCACTGAAACGGCAGACAGAACCGTTTCTGCATTCATTTCAGCCGTTACAAAAAGAAAACTGTAGCAAAAAGTGGCTCTGCACGGGGTGGGATCAAATCGGTCCGGCATTCGTGTCCGCAGGTCGTGCGGGCGCACACAAGTCGCATGTAAACCGGTCCGTGATTTGCACCCCCCCCCCTGCGCGCGCGAGAGAGAGCCTCTCTTCTAGCCATCTTACAATGCTTAGAAGGAGATTACTATATATCCTCTTCTATTTCCTTTGTTATTTCCGATGTGGGACTAAGTTCCCTTTAACCCATTTTCAAGAATGAAAACGTCTCACTTTGAGAGACAATTTCTCATTCACCCCTTAACCGATTTTAGCGAACCAATATATGATTTTGATCTACTCACGAAGGAGAACACAAATCAATCAAGATCTCTCAATAATTCATTGAGGATCTTACTCAAAAAATTGCTCAAAAATCGGTTCGAAAATAGTGTATAAAACACTCATTTTCTAACACGAACTACATATGCTCTTAAGAGTCTGCTCTCATTAACTGGCCCCATTTAAGAAAACACATGAGATAGAACTTAAACATCTTCATCAAGAAAAAAAAATATTTCGAAAAGGAAATAATTTGATTTTTTTTTTTTTTAAAGTGCATACCTACCAATTAAGTATCAATCAGGTCTATCTATCAAGTTGGAAATCACCCTCAAATAAATCATTGCAGCAAAGTCTTTCTTTCATTCGTTAATTATTTAACCCCGTAAGTACTTAGAGCATCTGTAGTCGTTTGCTAAATATGTATAATATAGATATTTGGTCAAAAAAATGCTGCAGTCATTGACCAAATATGCATATTATGCATAAATCGCTACAGAAGATTGCTATAAATGAGAAATATGCATATATAAGCGACGGAACTCGAAATGCCGTTGCACAAAAAAAAAAATTTTTTTTTTAATGGTCGGACGGCACTTGAAGTGCCGTCGCACAAATTTTTTTTTTTAATGGTCGGACGCCGTCCCTCAAAAAAAAAAAAAAATCATAATAAAAAAACCCAAAAAATCCCCACTTCTCTCGGACGGCACTTGAAGTGCCCTCCCACCCTCTATGTAATTTTTTGCAAGTTTTTTGTAATTGTTTGTAATTTGTTTGTAATTGTTGTAATTTTTTGTAATATTTTATATTTTTTTGTAATTTTTTTTTGAACTTCGAGTATGATTTTTTCCCTCGGACGACACTTGAAGAGCCGTCCCACCATTTTAATTTTTTTTTCTATCCGACGAAACATGATATGCCGTTCCACCATTTTTAAATGTTTTTAAATTTTTTTCCTCTCCGACGGAACATGAAGCATCGTCTGTTATTATTTTAATTCAAAAAGATAAAAAATAGCATTCTACGACTGCAGCAAAACAAGAGATTGTTATATCTATTTATCCATTTATGCATATTTTTACCATCAAGGCTGTGGATGCTCTTATAAAAGACAACAGGAATTGCTTCGATCCTGCATATTATTTCAACACAGAAATTAATCACTCAGTCAATTCGCTTCCAGCAGCAACTTTAGGCAACTGAAAACTACTCCCAGTTCATACACCAAGAACTATCTCTCTCTCGAGCCTCTCTTTGTAATGAAGAAAATAATCTATGAAGTACTCCCACTCATATTGGAGGAGTTTACAATATATATAGAAGAAAAGAGAGAAACCTAGGTCTAATCTTGATTCTCAGTTGTCTGATATAACCTGGAAAAGAAGTAACTGAATAGGAGCCGCACGATCTAACTTGGAGTTGAAGATTGGGCTGAAACGACCTAACAAATCGAAACCCAAAAACGAACACAGCGCCGTGGGCGGTCGACCGTCCAACAAGACCGGTCGACCGTACCACTCTCTCACATTTCCTGTACTACGAGCGGTCGGGGGGCGCGGTCAGGGGATTCGGTCAACCGCAAATGGGACAGTCGACCACAACTATTGCTGCACCTTGATGCTGCTGTTTTTCCTTCTACTCACTTCGACGTTTCGACCTCCGTGCTTCGTATTACCTTCTTCTAATCTGAACAACGAGTATACAAGATACAATTCTGACAATACTCCCATTGTTTCAGGCTTCTTTTTGCATGTTAGCAAGTCAGCTGCCTCCCAACCAATTCGCTCAACACTCCTTCGGATTCAGAATAAAGGTCAAGATCACTGTTGTTTCTTCGAATACAAGAACTCACATTAGCTATTGCCCCCACACTCAAAAAACAACCGCAACACTGTATAAAGCTAGGAGTGTTTCTTGGGTCCATTCTCATGTTTAGATATTTATTCGGTTCACCTTGTATAGGTAGCAACGAATTGGTGCAGGTCAATTATTAGGATGCAAATCCTACATAGGACAAAGTGAGAGAAGAAAAATGTGTGGATATAGAGTGATGAGCCACATCTTCCTATGAGTCAAATTCGGAGGTCTGAATGCTACTCAAGTGGCAGACACATTTGTATTTGAGTGTAGCAGACTCCCAAAGCATGCCCGAAAACTTGGAGGAAGGGAATGTATGGGGAGAGTTGTCAGAAATCTTAAAGTATGAAATGCTGCCCTCTCCTTGTTGGAAAAACTACATTCGAGGGTTGCAACGTACGGCACTTGGGCTGAACACTGCTAGGCTCAAATCGGAGTTCTTTTTACAATTTCGAACCGGCTCATTTCTTTTGTTGAATGTAAAGGTTGGTCTGAGCACGGATCCATCTTAATCGAACAAAAATATCTTGGCCTTGGCCCGAACTATTGACACACAAAATTACTAATTTAATGGTTAATTGCGGAATCTACCTCTCTTGCTCTTGATAACCATCCATCAATATTAATATTATCGTTCATTTCAGACGACTAGCAAGTAGCAACAACACCTTATGTGACATCTGTTATGTATGCTTATCAATTGTATACGAATATGAACATATTGATTCTCTAATTCGATAACTTATTGCATAACAAGCTAGTTAGTCGAGAGTATCCATTGAGTCCATAATATGAATGTGCCAAATATTGTATGAATTTTTTCCGTATTGACCCACTTTTTAAAAAGAATTACCAATATAAACCACTATAAAAAATATTTACCAAACTGGATCACTTTTGGTCACGTCAGTATAAAATGCTATTTGCAGCAACGACATAGGTTATTTTGATGTCGTTGCAATAGCGGAAAGTGTATTTTTTTAATAAGCCGCTATTGGAAGTAACGACATAAGTTCATTTTTCAACCAGAACTTGAGTATTCGGAGCTCTCTGACTTGATAAAAAATTGCAAGTGTGAATCATTTTATAATTGATGTTGCTATCCTAAATAACGGAAACCTTATGTGGGATACCGATATTGGAGATAACGTCATCAGTATAATAATGCTTACATATAAATAGTGACCCCCTCTTCTCCTACCCCTTTCACTTTGTCTCTTTCTCCCTCCATGCCTGAACCCCAAACCCTAAAACCTTTGATCCCACACTTCTCTTTTAATGTTCTCTTTCTTATCCTAAAAATTAATAAAATCCTAATTCATAAACCATAATCCTGAAGTTTGAGAGTAAACAGAATTTGAGATTTGTGTTCTAGAGTTTTAGAGTTTTAGGTTCAGGAGTGGATTGGAAGAGAGGAATAAAGTGAAAGAGGAAGGAAAAGATGTGGGCACTTTATATATGAAAATGTTGTTATACTGATGTTGCTATTTCCAATAGCGGCATCAGCTTAAGTTTGCTATTAATGTGAATAGCGGCACCAGTTATAAGATCCTTACAACGTTTTTTTTAAAGTCAGATAGTTCATAGTTGAATGTAAAATGTACTAATGTCGTTACTTTTAAAGTGGCGTATGATTTTTTTTTTACAAATGCCTCTTTTGAATGCAACGGCATAAAAATAATATATGCCGTTGTTCCAATAACATTTTATGTTGACATGTTCAAAATAGGTCAGTGAGGTAAATATTTTCGAGAATGAGACAGTTTGGTAATTATATTCAAAAGTGGGTCAATACCCAAATTTTATTTTGTACTGGGTTATGTGTGTTAGGAGTCTGCTCTCGTTGACTGGCCCATTTATGAAAACACATGATAAAACTGGAACATCTTCATCAAGTTAAAAAATTTCGAGAAGGAAAAAATTTGAATTTTTTTTTTAACATGTGCATTCCTACGATTTTTTTCCGTGTTTTAAAAATATTTGTATTGATAAGACAAGACAGTTGTCAAAGTATTTGTGTTTGTGGACTCAACAACTGAACTCACCATTCCCAACGACGAGTTTAGTTGTTTCATACTCGCGTTTGGGATACGGCGAGTTTAGTGCTAATTTTTTTAGAAACTCGCCGTTCCTAATGACGAGTTCAGTTCAAATTTTTTTAATGAAGACTCGACGTTTTCAACGACGATGACATTTATATTAAACTCGCTGTTGGGGACAACGAGTTTAGTTCAAAATTTTCAATAAAGACTCGCTCTTCCCAACGGCGAGGGCATTTACACTAGACTCGCCGTTGGGAACGGCGAGTTTCATCCAAAAAAAATTTAAGTTTTTTTGGAAAATTCACTAAGTCCAACAGAATGTTTCACTCTCTGTAAAATTTCCTACATCCTCGTTGTTCCCACCAGCGAGTCTAGTATAAATGACCTCGCCGTTGGGAACGACGAGTTTAGTTTTAAAAAAATTCTGTGAATTTTTTTCTTCGAAAATTCACTAAGTCCAACAGAATGTTTCACTCTCTGTAAAATTTCCTACATTCTCGTTGTTCCCACTAGCGAGTCTAGTATAAATATCATAGCTGTTGAGAACGACGAGTCTTTTTTCAAAAATTTGAGCTAGACACATTGTTCACAACGATGAGTCTAGTTTAAATATTCTAGCCGTTGGGAACGGCGAGTATTCTTTGAAAATTTTGAACTGAACTTAACGTTGAGAGCGACGAGTTTTTCAAAAAATTAGCACTATATATACTCACCGTGTCCCTATGGCGAGCATGAAATAACTAATTCGGAACGATGAGTTTAATGATTGAGTCCACAAGAACAAATACTTTAACAACTGTAGTCTTTCGGCAAATATTTTCAAAAAGTGCCTTAAAAAAAAATTTCCATACCTACCAAGTATCAATCAAGTCTATCTATCAGAGTTGGAAATCACTCTCAAATAAATCAGTGCAGCAAAGTCTTTCATTCATTGATTATTTAACCGCTTATGTACTTAAAAAAGACAACAGGAATTGCTTCCTGCGTATTATTTCAACACGGAAATTAATCACTCAGTCGATTCGCTTCCAGCAGCAACTTTAGGCAACTGAGAACTACTCCCGGTTCTGCGGTTCATACACAAAAACACTCAAATCATTGACTGTGTGGGGCCTACATCAGCTTGAAGCAGTGCTCCAAACCACCGGTCCATAAATCACAGCCTGTCCATTAATCTGCATGATCAGCACATAATCCCCCACCTTCCCTCCTCCGTTGCTCGACCAAACCGTCTTGTACCGGTCACCCAGAACCGCCAGCTGTCCGTTATGATCCAACCTCGCAAAACAGTTCTTCGCCTTGCCCGCCGTCCCGCTCTCCCACGTAATCCCGATCGCCGCCTTAATCAGCGCCAAATCACAATCATCCCGCATAATAAAAGTATAGTCCCTCGTCGTCAACGTCGCATTGTTATACAAAACCTGCGACGAAAACAGCACGTTCTTCACCATCGGAATGTTCCCTACTGCCAGCTCGGATTCGAGTTTGTCATCAGAGGTGGTGCCACGTGGAGGGGTTGACCACACGGACGGGCCGTACACTGCGACCTGGCCGTCGGGGCGGAGGACGGCTGCGTACTTGCCGTTGGGGCCATTGGAGGAGAGGGAGGTCCAGAGTGGGTGAGGTTGGGTGGCGGAGTTGATGACGAGGCGGCCGAGGTTGTTGAGGGTGAGGGTGCAGTTGAGCCCGTACCCGCTGGTGTCGGATTGGAAGCCGGAACCTTTGTTGTAGAGGACGAGGTTGCAGTCGTTTTGGATGACGAAGGTGGCGGTAGGGGTGGAGAGGGTGCTGTCGGTGGTGAGCACGTCGCCGGTGAGGAGGACGTTGCTGTCGTCGGCGGAGATGAGGGAGGAGGTGGCGAGGAGAGTGAGGATGAGGAATGGAAGTGACATTGTTGGTAAGTAAGTTGATAGGAATGTAATTAATTAGCTAGTTTGAGTGTAGTGTAGTGGGCATCAAGATTAGGGTGGTGATATTTATAGATGTAGATGGATATTCTAGCTTTACAAAGAAAAATTAAAAACTAGTGCCGTACCGTTTTATGAAGTTTATTTTCTTTCACGCATTCGTTTGGCTTGTTGTCAATAAAGAAAAATACTAGAATGGTTTATTCATACGAAATAAATAATTCTACGAAAACTGTCAATTTTAAAATTTGTTGCAAGCAAATATCAGAAAGGTATAGGAACAGTTAGTCTTATACAAATCATTGGTAGAAAATTCACTCGACTTCTTTAAGATACATACCTCCAATGTACCATAAGATATTCAAACTTTTTTGTGATGATTATGCATGTAGAAAGTTTATTTATACGAAAGTTATGAAAACTAATTAAGAGACCTGTGAATCGAACAGCACTTTCTTTTAAGCAATTTTTTTTTTTTGTATCTTAACTAATCATTACCAATCATTTTAAAATGTAATAAGACATATGTTCAATCTAAGTAAAATATAAGGGGAAAATCAAAAAATCCCCAAGCATTTGGATTTTAAATCAAGAAAGCCCCTACCTTATTTTCTTATTAAGAAATACCCTACTCGGTTAATGATAAGGGGTATCTTGGTTAAGAGTGCATAAGTTAGGCTAAATTTCAAACGCTGTCCAGTTCGAGATTGTGACATGGTGCCTACATCAACTCTCTGTTGTTGCATCATCGGAGACAATCACCTATGCAAATTTCAGCACCCGAACGAGACAAAATCTGCGTGGCACACAAGACTCGTCACAAATTGTTTGGTTTTTATTTTTTTTTCTTTTTATTTGTTGGTTTTTCTCCCTCATCATCTTCTTCTTCTCCTCCCATTTTGTGTCTCTCAGTCATATTTGTTTTTATTGCAAACAATATTTGTAAACAAGGTTTTGTAACAAACTTTAAACATATTTGATTTTCTTCCTTTCTGATTTTGAGGGACCTTTTTTTATTTTCTTTTTCATTTTGATAAATTTACACTCGTGTTGTGTATTTGCAGATTAAAAATGATAAATGCGTCAGAGAATGATGTTGTTGCTGATGCGTCACAAGTGTCGACTATTGTCGTGGCACGAGTGCCAATGTCAGCCATTGTACCTGTCTCAGTTTTCAATGAGGAGAAACCGGAGAAGTTCAACAGACATAATTTAAAGAGGTGACAACAGAAAATGATGTTATACTAGACTACCTTAAATCTCACAAGATTCTTGAACAAAGAAGCTCCAAATCTTAAAGAAGATGAGCAAGATAACAAAGTCATCGCCACTGTGGATGCTTGGAAAAATGATGATTACTTATGTAGGAACTACATAATGAACGGATTAGCCGATTCTTTGTACAATATTTATATTGATAAAAGAATATCTAAAGAATTTGAGAATCCCTTGATCATAAATATAAAACTGAGAATGTCGGTGCCAAGAAAATCATTGTGGGTCGCTTCCTAGACTATAAAATGGTGGATTCCAAAATGGTGATCAGTCAGGTTCAAGAAATTTCACTAATCTTGTATGAGATACATGCTGAAGGTATGAACCTAAGTGAAAACTTTAAAATTGCTTGTATTATTAAAATGTCAACAGGTTGGAAAGACGTTAAAAATTAATTGAAGCATAAGCGAAAGAAAATGGGCATTGAGAATCTCATTGTCAGGCATTGTATTGAAGAAAACAATAGAGGTTCTGAAAAAGTCAGAGCCATCAGTCATGCGGCCAAGTTCAATGTGGGGAACATAATCAACGTTCCAAAAAGCACAACAACAAAGAAAATAGGACTAAGTTGGGACCTAAGGGAGGAATCTCGAAGAAGCTGAAGTGTAATACCCCGTAATTTCATAGAGATTTAATAGTATCTATATAATAACATAAGAGACTTGCCATATAGATGATTTCTATAGGGAGGGAAATATGGGATTTAATGTGTAAAGGGGGGGCCCACGGTGAAAAAGAGATGCAACAGATGGGCTGCTGCCGTCACCATATGAGTGATGTGGCAGGACCAGCGGGGCCCACCTAGGTGCAGCTATTGTGTTGCAGCACGCTGATGTCCCCTGGTGACGTGGCCGTGGGGTCTGGGGCCTGAGTAACGCTGTGCTTCTCACGACAGAGAAAATCAGCAGTTTCATATAAGGAAATGAACTAGAATAATTAACTATAAATAATATAGCCTATGATCAAGAGTCATCTATCCGGTTAACCACCTTTTGAGAGGCAGCATGTGGTGGACAGTTGTACTATACTATAAATAATTTGCCTTCTAAATTAATAAAAATTGTCTGAGTATTGGGGCAGGGCGTTACACGAAGTTTCAAGGCAAGTGCTTCAACTGTGACAAATTAGGTCACAAGTCTACTAATTGCATACTACCTAAGAAGAATAGAAACAGAGAAACAAATATAGTTTAAGGCATTGCTCAAGACGTTTCTGATATCAACCTCTCAGCTGTAACCTCAGAGGTGAACTTGATGGGTTCAAACCCCAAGGAATGGTGGATTGGCATTGGAGCTACTCGACACGTGTGCTACAACAGAAGTATGTTCTCGACTTTCGAACCATCAGATAATGAACAATGTTGCATATCTTCAACAATTCGTAAGAACTTCGTATCTGGTTCGTTTCTTAATAATTTCGGATTTCGTTTAGTGTTTGAGCCAAACAATTTTATTTTTTCGAAGGGTGTAATGTATATTGGTAGAGGATACATGAGTTATGAAATGTTTAAACTAATGTAATACTCAATGTAATGACCATGGTCAAGAATATCAATAAAGCTAGCCTTTATACTTATATGCTTGAGTCTTCCAATTTATGGCATGGTAGACTAGGACATGTTAATTATGAGACTTTTCATTTACTAATTAACTTGAATCATATACCAACATTTCAAATTGATTCCAAACATAAGTGTGAAATTTTTATTGAGGCAAAACTAACAAGATCATCTTGTAGAAGTGTTGAAAGAAATAATGAAGCTCTAGAGTTAATTTACACTAATATTTGTGATTTGAAAATGATACAAACAAAAGATGATAATAAATATTTTATTACATTTATTGATGATAGCACAAAATATTGTTATGTGTATTTGCTTAAAAGTAAGGATGAAGAAATAGAGAAATTTGTTCTTTTCAAAAATGAAGTTGAGAATCAACTCGACAAGAAAATTAAGGCACTAAGAAGTGACCAAGGTGGAGAGTATGAATCTCTATTGACTGAAACTTATGCTAAGCATGGGATTATACATAAAACCATAACACCTTATTCTCCTCAGTCCAACGGTGTTGCTAAGCGAAAGAATCGTACCTTGATGGAAATGATGAATGCAATGTTAATAAGTTCTGGTTAGCCACCAAACTTGTGGGGAGAAACTATATATTTTCAACTAATTACCTTTTGAATAAGGTGCCCAAAAAGAAAGAAGAGAATACTCCATATGAATTATACAAATGAAGAAATACATCCTACAATTACTTACAATGTGGGGATGTCTTGTCATGGTGGCAGTACCTTCACCTAAGAAAGTACAAATATGACCCAAAACGGTTGATTGCATTTTCATGGGCTATGCACATAATAACAGTTCTTATCGGTTCTTGGTGTACAAGTTTGACATCTCTGATATACAAAAGAACATGATAATTGAGTTAAGAAACGCATCGTTCTTTGAAGATATATTTCCATTTAATTCTAAGAAAGAACTGAGTTATTCCAAACGAACACATGAGACTATCAGTTAAGATAGTGAAAACAACGATGAAGAAGTTGAGGAGGAACCTAGACGTAGTAAAAGTATAAGAACAGAAAAATCTTTTAGTCCATATTTTTTGACTTTTATGCTTGAAGGTGAACCCCAAACATTCAAATAAGTCGTAAGCTCTAGTGATGGTCCTCTATGGAAAGAAGTCATTAAGAGCGAAATTGATTCTATCTTGCAAAATCTTACTTAGGAACTAGTGGATATTCCACCAAGTAGTAAAACCTTTAGGTTCCAAGTAGATTTTCAAGAGAAAAAATGAAAGTTGATGAATCAATTGATAAATATAAGCTAAGGTTTGTTATCAAAATATATAGACAAAAGAAAAGTCTGGATTACTTTGATACATATTCTCCTGTGATGAGAATAAATTCCATTAGGATGGTACTTGCAATATCACCCTTGCGCAATCTTGAAGTACATCAAATGGATGTGAAAACAACTTTCTTAATGGAGATTTAGATGAAAAAATCTACATGGAACAACTTGAGAGTTTTCAACTTCAGGACAAAAAAAGAAAGTATGTAAACTAGTGAAATCACTATATGGCTTAAAACAAGCACCAAAGTAATGACATGAGAAATTTGATAATGTTATGATGACAAATGGTTTCAAATTAATGAATGTTATAAATGCGTGTATGTCAAAGATACTGAAAGCGGATATGTCATAATATGCTTGTATGTAGATGACATGCTTATAGTTGGAAGTAATAATAAGATGATTAAATATACTAAAACATGTTGAACTCGAGGTTTGACATGAAATACATGAGACTTTCTGATGTTATATTGGGAATTAAAATCACAAGAACATCAGACAAGCTTGTTTTAAGTTAGTCACATTATATTGACAATAATCTTGAAAATTTTGATAAAAATAATTTTGAAATGACAAGAACTCCAATAAATCTAACTTTACATTTATCCAAAAATAAAGATAAGAGTATTTGTCAAGTAGAATACTCTAGAATCATAGGCAGTGTAATGTACTTGATAAGTTGTACAAGATCAGACATAGCCTATGCAGTCAATAAACTAAGTAGATATACGAGTAATCCTGGAAGCGAGTATTGACAAATGATTACATGAGTACTGAGTACTTATGTTTTAGTCGTAACTATGGACTGCATTATATAAGATATCCGGTTGTACTTGAAAGATATAGCGATGCGAACTGAATATCCAGTGATAATTCAAACTAGTGGCTATGTGTTTACACTAGGTTGTGAAGCAGTTTCTTAGAAATCCTCGAACAAACGGTGATCTCTAAATATATGATGAAATCTGAGTTTATCGCACTGGAAAAATATGGGAAAGAGGCTGAATGATTACGTTATTTTCTTGAGGATATTCCAAGGTGTACCAAGCATGTGCCTCCAATCTGCATACATTCAGATAGTCAATATGCAATTTGTAGAGCAGAGAGCAATATGTATAATGGTAAATCTAAACATATTCGTCAGAGACATAATACCATTAGACATCTACTCTTTACTAGGGTTATCTCTGTGGACTACGTAAAGTCAAAGAATAATATTGCGGATCCGCTAACCAAAGGGATAAACATCGAGTTAGTTGATAAGTCATCAATGTAACACCCTGTAATTTCTGATATAATATATAGTATAAAATATATAATATATTGAAGTGAAATAAATAATAAGTTGGCAATGGCAAAAGAGTAAATAAATGGTAATTATGGGATAGGATGGGGGTCCCACGGGTTGAATAGCAGTTCAGCTCTTGGTGATGACGCGCTGACATCATCGCGTGGGGGCCACCCGGGTGAGAAGAAAATAGGGGAGCTGCTGCCTTCTCTCCTTGATGACGTGGACGGATGGCCCCCACAGGGGCTGCTGTCTTCTCACGGAAGAGGAGAGGAGAGAGAGTTTGTGAATTGTATTAGTCTCACATCGGAAATCAACTAGAATAAAATAATAATAATAAATATAATAGCATATGATCAAGAGTCACCAATCTGGTTAACCACCTTTTGAGAGGCAGCCTATGGTGGGCAGTTGTACTATACTATAAATAATTTGTCTGAGCTAGGGGTAGGGGCGTTACGAATGGTATCAGAGCATGCTTCAATATTAATAATAAACATGGTATGAAAATAAACCTAGGAGTGGACATTAGAGCGTGAGTACCTAGGTGTGGACATTAGAGTGTGAGTATCACATAGAGTTAAAGATGGACTTTTGGTTTGGGGTATGATTGACGTTTTGCCATGAGGTATTGATGTGAATATGAATTGTGTTTTGATGCTCTAACTTTACGCTCATTTTTGCAGTATTCAGTAAAATGGTAGGACCTAGGACCAGGAATGGTGGTAATGGTGAAGGGGCTGGACTTGATCTTGAGACTGAGATTGCCAGGATGTATCAAACCTTGAACACATTTATGAAAGCTAATATGGCACAGAATTAGAATCAGAATCAGGGGGCTGGATCAGTGTTTGTTAATGTTGATCCTATCAAGCAAGTTGAGTTATTTAAGGGGATGAAGCCACCTATTTTTGAGGGACAGCCTGATCCAAATGAGTCTGATGATTGGATTAGACAAATGGAGATGGTCTTCGAAGTCTTGGAAACCCCACAGTCAATAAGGTGAAACTGGCTACTACGCAGTTAGAGAAGGATGCTGACGTCTAATGGCAGTCAGTGAAGAGGACTTTTGGGGATCAGCAAGTTACCTGGGAAGCTTTTATGGATGAATTCAGGGATCGTTTCTTTCCACTAGATATTCAGCAGAAGAAGGCAACAGAATTCTTAAATCTGCAACAAGGCAATATGACATTGCGTGAATATGAGACTAAGTTCGCTCAGCTATCAAGGTATGCACCAGAGTTGATTATTGATGAAGCGTAGAAGGCCACGAAATTCGAGCAAGGCTTGAGGCTGAATTTAAGGTCAAGGATGATTCCTTTGGGCATTAGGAGGTTTGATAAGCTGGTCAGGAGAGCAGCAATAACAGAAGAGGTTATGGACCGGTTCCAGAAGAAACAAGAGATCTGGAATAGGAACAAGAGGCCAGTAGCTAGTTAGAGTGGGAAGAAGTTCTCAGTGAAGCAGGGAAAGTTCAGTAGGCCAGAGAAGAGGGCACCTGCAACTCAGGAGGTGTCTTGTTACTACTGTAAGGAGGCAGGTCACTTCAAGTCAGCATGTCCTAAACTGGCGAAGCAGACTTATTTTCAGTGTGGGCAAGTGGGGTATACTAAGCGTTTCGGTCCACAGTTGAAGAAGGAAGGTTCAGGCGGAGGCAAATTTCAGAGGCAAGGACGAGAATTCACATTAACTAAGGAGGATGCAGGTAACTCAGAGGATGTGATCCAGGGTATGCAAGAGTTTTGAATTTTTATTTATTCAATGTATTTAGTAAAACTTTATTTGAGAATAAATTGGAGATTGAGTATCATTTTTCATGTAACAGGATTTGTTTTGGTTAATGGAATAAAAGCTAAAGTTTTATTTGATACTGGTTCTTCGCATATATTTGTGTCGCCCAATTTTACAAAAGTCTTAGGTGTGGAATCTAAGTTATTTCCAGGCAGTGTCTTGTCGGTGGCAACGCCGTCAGGAGAAGAATTGATTGCTGATCGATATTACGAGGGCTATGATATCGAGATTGGCGGGTGATTATGTAACCCCTGTTTTTTCAAAAATGTATTTTCTGTATTTAAAATTTTTGTAAATCATTTTTCCGGTTTTCATTTTTTTTTGTCAAAATGTATTGTTGGACCTTCTATTAAAATATGTTTTCGACCAATAATTTTATTTGTAACTATTTCTATGATTTTTATATTGAAATACTATTCTTATTATTATTACTGTTGTTTTAATACTGTTATTATTATTATTATTATTATTGTTATTGTTTTTATTATTAGTACTAGTATTTATAAACCCTATTTTTCCCTAATGGATTTTAAGTACCCAAAAACCCAAACCCAGTATTTTATTAAATTTTTAAACCTTATTGGATCTTTAATAAAACCCAAAACCCAACTAAACCCCAAACCCAATTACCCACTGTTTTAACACCCAGACCCATTAATCCCCAATACCCACTTATTTCCCTACCCGTTATCAAACACCCCAAATCTTATAAACTACCCATTACCTGTTAAACCAACCCGAAACCAACTTCAACCCTAAAACACTAACCATCCTATTTAACCCCCCGCCCCTTCATCTTCCGGCTCCTCCTAACCCATTCGTCTCTCTCCCTGTCTCCTTCGTCCCCTCCTCATGTTGCTCGCGACGCGCCAGCCTCCCGTAACGCATCCTCTGCCCTGCTCTCCCATCCGTTCTCCCTGCTCTCCCTCCCCAATGCAGTAGCACCACGAAGCCCTAGCCGCCACCCCGTGCTCTTCATCTTCCGTCGCACTGTCACCCTCCACGGCAGACCCCCCTGTGTGCACCCCGTCGTCCCATATCCCCTGTTCAGCAACTTCAGCGCCTTCCACCAGTAGCCTGAGCGACGACAATCGTCATTGTCCCCGACGCACTGTCTGCAGCCGCCCTGGTCCTGCCTCTCCCCTGTGCTTCCCTCTGCACAGCAGCAGTGGCTAGCCGTGCCGTCTCGCCACTATTTACCGTCCTCCCGGGCTGTCCCCCCTGTTTTCGGTCGACTGCAGCCACTACAACACTAGCAAGCCATGCTTGTCTGCGTGTGTTGGTTGTTCATTGATCGTGTGATCGTGGGTTGTGTTTGGTGGTTGTGGGTTTGTGTGCTCGTTATTGTGTTCTTGGGATTCGTAGTTCTCGTTCGTAGTTCGTGTTCTGTTCGTCATTGTGGTTCGTTGAGTTCTTCGGTTCATGTGCTCATTTGGGTTCACGAGTTCGGAGTTGATTCGTGTGTTTGTTGGAGTTTGAGTGTTCTTCGTGGTTCGTGGGTTTTGTTCATCGTTGTTCGTGGATCTTGTTCGTTCGTTAGAGTTCGTGCCTGGAAATCCATTCCCGTTATTCTTATTTGGAGTCGTTTCATCACCGGTTAAAGCAAGTAACTTGTACTCCAATTCCTTTGATTGATACAAGTCAAAAATACCACCTATAGTGTAATTGGGTCTAGAGACGACTCTTGTTTGTATTATCTTTGATGGATTTTGTCTCTATTGTGAAAACTTGATCATAGTTTCCTCATGACACAATCTTAACATGAATTAACTTAGGTTTTGCCCGTTCTTGATTTGATCATGTATGTGGGATTTTTGGTGAGAACTTGGGTATTTGTTGGGATCCATGTGATAAACTTGCTTTGGATATGTTAATTACCCTATTTCATGTTGTTTGGATACTTGGTAGACTAGATTTCAGGTTTGAATGTGTTTGGATCAAGTTTCGTTTGAATGATGTTGATCTTGGTTTTTGAGGAAAATCTGTATTTTGTCGATGTTCTGTTTTGAATTGTATTTTAGACCATATTAAAGTCAAAATCTTAATTTCAGTATAAAACATGAGTTTTAGAGAATTTCGTCTATTTTCAAACCCCTCTAACCTTGTTTGATTTTGTTTTCGTATGAGTAAGTTATGACTGTTTTACTACAGAGGTGTCGATCTTTTCCAAATTCTGTTTTTCAGTAATTTTGATGACAAATCATTTTAAAGAACTATGCTACATATATTATTTTGATCTAAAATTTGGTCAGTATTTCTTTATCTAATTAGGGATTACCCAGAATTTTGGTAGATTTTATTGATGAGTTTTATACATCGTTTCCTTATCATTTATGAAAACTACACTTGTTGTATTTTGCTCGCTGTTCTGTAAAGAGTCGTATTTTCACCCTGATTCCGTTTACTGTATGAAAAATATTTGTGAAATAAGAAAGTTAATATATTTTGTCTATTTTCATCTCCCATTGGTGATTTGGATTTCGTTTCACGTCTTGCGAGATACTTCAGTTTTCGTATAACAGTGTTGGGAATTTCAGATTTACCAAAGTACCGTTTCTTAATGTTTTCTTATTTTTGATGACTAAACTAATTTTATCGGAATACTATGAAACTTTATATTCTGATTCTAGACGTATAGGGAAATTCCCCAGATTTCTTCTGAATTCATTTGAGATGTTTTTGATGCGGTTACCTGACTGAGAATTTGTTTTACTGATTTCTGTCTGAACATGTTTTCTGGATTCAACCCTGTTTTGAGTTATGATGTTGTGAATTACTATTATAACTTATTTATATTCGTTGGATTCGTGTGGAAGTCTATTTTCCAGATTATTTGACGAATCTAGATTTGGATGTTTGTAGTAGCGGGAATCACTGCTTTTGTACAACACTGTCTTGCTGTCCTGAATTAGAAAACTAGTTGTTTTACCCTGTTATGTGTTATCTTGTACACGTACTTGTTTATCTTGCACCCTGAACCTAATAAATGTTTATACCCTATTATCCTTGCTTTGTTTTGCGAAACATACATGCATACCTGATTATAATAATAAATGACCAAGCCGTGGTTTTAAGGGAAAGAACTAATAGTGGATAATTCAGAAACGTTTACTTGGAAGGAGCCCGTGTTTTCCCATTTTAATTCATGTTGATATATGAACCTGTCGATGCATTGAACTGTTGGTTCATGTACCTGTTACTTGTTGATGCATGGACCTGTTGGTTCATGTACCTGTTACTTGTTGATGCACGGACCTGTTGGTCGTGTACCTGTTGATTCATGAACCTGTTGATACAGGAATCGGATGATTCGTATACCTATTTTGATTCATGAACCTGTTTCCTGTTTCTGTTCTGATCCCTGAGTACACTGCCCTCTATGGTCCACTATAAAATCTAAAGCGAAACTGTTTGTTGTAGCAACCATGTAGTAAAAGCTGGGATGCATGAAGTGCTACCTAGATAATAATCATTATAAGACTTGATACATGATCCTTGAATATGATACTTGAACATGATACATGCTTATTTGATACTTGACTACATGATACATGCGACTTGGTTACTTAAGACTTGAAACTTGACACTTGATACAGGATTACATGATACTTGACACCTGATGCATGTTTACATGATACTTGATTATTTGACACTTGATTCATGCCATTTACACATGTTCACTTTGCCATGCTAGTTGTTTATTTTGACATCATGCTTATACCATGTTACTAGTTAGTTTTCCCCATGTGCTTGTATCCTACATTATAAGTGGCCCGTAACTTGCAATTGACGGGTACTTATTTTTCTCTTTCCATCTTTCCTGCATTCGTTGAATTGCAGATTTTGAAGAATAGGTTCCAGACGGTATTGGTGACATGAAGTATTAGTGCTGGATCTTTTTATTATTATTTCTTTGTAGTTTCTTGAACAATAATTGTATTCATGTATTTGGATTTATTCTTGTATTTGGGCAATGTGACCCAGGATTTATTGTGTATTTCAGATCATGACTATTTGAGATTAATATATTTTATTTCAAGTATTGTTGTTGGTATTTGGTTCATATGTGCATGTGGTTGACTTTTCTGGCTTCCGACTCTGATTATATTCTGATATGTTGTAAAGATTCTGAACAGTTTACAGATGATGAAAATCATTTGCTGGGCTTTTGTCGCGTATCTGTGTTTCGTATTCTTTTTAGGAAGCGGGGTGTGACAGATTATTTGGCATTGATCTCATTGAGCTGCAAGTTCTGGGTGTGGATGTGTGGGCATCGATTGGATGGCAATATATGATGCCACAATTGAATGTAAGAAGAAAGAGGTTTTGGTGAAGGCACCAGGGTTGTCCGACAGTGACTTTTCAGGGGAAGATGAAGGACCCGAAAGTGGCTGCAGTGGTATCAAAGTTGATGATTCTAGATGAAGTTAGAGGCATTCCAGTTGTCAGGAACTTTTCTACAGTGTT
The DNA here is from genome assembly GCA_017893485.1 of Hemerocallis citrina. NCBI lineage: Eukaryota > Viridiplantae > Streptophyta > Magnoliopsida > Asparagales > Asphodelaceae > Hemerocallis > Hemerocallis citrina. The sequence goes on along the minus strand of CM030358.1, from coordinate 182,501,392 downwards.
CTTGGACGATTTGCCGGGATTGCCGCCGCAGCGAGATGTGGAGTTTTGTATTAATGTTCACCTGGGGAGTGCTCCGATTTCAAAGGCTCCGTACAGGATGATGCCTATAGAGCATGATGAAGTTAAGAAGCAGATTGAGGAATTGATGAGTACGGGTTTTATCAGGCCAAGTTCTTCACCGTGGGGTGCACTAGTGTTGTTGGTGAAGAAGAATGATGGGTCAATGAGGATATACATTGTCTATCGGGAATTGAATAGGGTAACTATTCAGAAAAAGTATCTGCTTCCATAGATTGATGATCTATTTGATAGGCTTCAGGGAGAATCTGTCTTTTCAAAGATTGATCTCAGATCTAGGGTATCATCAGATTCGAGTCAAGGATGAAGATGTGAGTAAAACAGCTTTCAAGAATTGTCATGGACTTTATGCCATTCAGAGTGACGAATGCGCCAACAGTATTCATGGATATGATGAATCGGATCTTGCAGCCATTTATTGATTCCTTCATGGTGGTTATCATTGATGATATTTTGGTGTATTCGAAGTCGGAGGAAGAGCATTCTATGCACTTGACAGAGGTATTGAAGAAGTTACAGGAGCATGACCGGTATGCCAAGCCGTCGAAGTGTGAGTTTTGGAAGGTTGAGGTAGCTTTTCTTGGTCATATCCTTTCTAAGGAGGGAGTGTCCACTGATCCTCAGAAGGTTGAAGAATTAAAGGATTGGCTCAGGCCAACGACAGTGAAGGAAGTCAGGAGTTTCTTGGGTTTGGCTGGGTACTATAGGAGATTCGTTCAGGGCTATGCACAGATTGCAGTTCCTTTGACTAGGTTAACTCGGAAGAATGTAGCTTTCACATGGACTGATAAGTGTGAGGCGAGTTTCCTTGAACTAAAGGAGAGGTTGACGGCTGTGCCCATCTTAGCTTTACCACAAGTTGAGAAGGATTATGATATCTACAGTGATGTATCTCCCAGAGGTTTGGGGTGTGTCTTGATGCAGGAAGGAAAGTTTATTGCCTATGGTTCAAGACAGTTGCGTCCGCATAAGAAGAATTATCCGACGCGTGATTTGGAGTTAGCAGCTATTATCTTTGCCTTGAAGCAGTGGAGCCATTATGTATATGGTAAGAAGGTCAATATGTATACCGACCACAAGAGCCTGAAGTACATTTATCAGCATAATGATCTAAATCTTCGACAGAGAAAGTGGTTGGAAGTATTGGAAGACATTTTTCCTGAGATTAAGTATCATCCGGGCAAGGCGAATGTGGTGGCCGATTGGCTTAGTCGGAAGAACAGTTTGGCGAGTTTGATCACTACTCAGAGTGAGTTGGCAGCAGATATTGATCAGGCAGGTCTTAAGGTGGTACTGCAGGGTTTGGGAGCGTCTTTGGCCCAGCTGAGGCTGCAGCCTTCTTTGAGGGAGCAGATTGTGGAAGGTCAGAATTCAGATGCAGAGATTCAGAAGATTTTGCAGCATGTTTCCGATGGTAAGTTGTCAGAGTTCCGTGTCGAAGATGGAGTTCTATGGATGGGTGAAAGGTTGTGTGTTCTAGAGAATACAGATTTAAGGGAGAGTATCTTGTAGCAAGCACACACTACTTTGTTGTCAGTACATCCTGAAGGCACAAAGATGTATAAGGACATCAAACAATATTTTTGGTGGTCTGGTATGAAGAGGGATGTGGCAGATTTTTTAGCGAGGTGTCTGACTTGTCAGCAGATCAAAGTAGAGAATCAGAGACTTTGAGGTTTGTTGCAGCCATTACCTATCTCGAATGGAAGTGGGAGAATATCAGCATGGATTTCATTACAGGTTTGCCAAGGAGTGCGAAGGGCAATGACTCAATTTGGGCTATTGTGGACCGTTGGTTAGCTCACTTGGTCGTTAGAGAAATTGGCAGAACTGTACATTGAAGAGATTGTGAGGCTTCTTGGAGTTCCTGTGACGATTGTTTTCGATAGGGATGCGAGGTTCACTTTGAGGTTTTGGAAGAGTTTGCAAGTAGCTTTGGGTACCAGGACCGATTTCAGTACTGCTTTTCATCCACAGACTGATGGTCATACTGAAAGGGTGAATCGGGTATTGGAGGATATGTTGAGGGCTTGTGTTATGGATTTCGGTGGTAGCTAGGAGAGGTAGTTGACATTGGTTGAGTTTGCTTATAACAACAATTACCATGCGAGTATCGGGATGGCTCCGTATGAAGCTCTGTACGGGAGGAAGTGCAGGACACCTATTTGTTGGTATGAGATTGACGAGAGGCAGATGTTTTGGCCCGAGATTGTGCAGCAAACATCAAAGAATATTGAGTTGATTCGTAAGAGGTTGGTTGAGGCTCAGAGTCGGCAGAAGAGTTATGCGGACACTCGGAGAACGAACTTAGAGTTTGAGGTTGGGGATGTAGTTTTTCTCATGGTATCTCCAACCAAAGGAGTGATCGGGTTTGGAGAGGTAGGCAAGTTGGCGCCAAGGTATATTGGGCCATACAGGATTTTGGGGCAGATTGGTAAAACAACATATAGGTTGGAGCTTCCAGAGGAGTTGGCACAGGTACATAATGTGTTCCATGTGTCATTGTTAAGGAAGTATGTGTCGGATCAGAGTCATTAGTTGGTAGAAGTGCCTGAAGGTCTACAGGTGAACTTGAGTTACAAGGAGCAGCCCGTGGAGATTGTTGATCATAGGGAGAAAGTGTTGAGGAATAAGGTGATACCTATGGTCAAGGTGTTATGGAGGAACCAGCAGTTCGAGGAGACTACTTGGGAGCTGGAGGATAGCATGCAGAAGGATTTTCCTGAGCTTTTTGTATGATTGTATTCTTTTGTATGATTGTACTCTTTGAGTTGAGTTGTATTTCTTTTGTTAGATTACATTCTCTTGTGTAATGGTATTTCTTAAACTATATTTCCATTTATGAGATTTCATTTACTTTTGCTTATATTGTTTGGACCCTATTAGTAGTAGTTCTGAGGACAGAACTATTTTAAGGAGGGAGTGATGTAATACCCCAGATTTTTAAATATTTTTTTAAGATTAATAAGTGAATTAAAATGATTTTTGGTGATTTAATAAATATTTTTCTGAAATTCATCTTTTTACACGTGCAAAACATGTGCAAATATTTTCTTGGGAAATTCAAAGTCAGAAATTATTTTGGGGAAACCCATTATTTATTATTAGATATTGTTTGTGAATTTTCTGAAATTTTCTGATAATTATTTGACCTATTTGCAAATATTACAAAAAGAAATTACACTTGGAGTGAAAACCCCAGATTTTCGGATTGTTGGGATGAGCATGATTCCTAGTCAACTCAGAGGTAAAGAGTTTACTTTTTGTTTTAATAAATTTGATTTTTTTTTTGCAAGTTTTGATAAAGAAGGTTTTTTTTTTTTTTTTGTAAAATTGCCACTTAGAGGGCAAAAAGTACAATTTCAACTTTTTTGAGTTTTTCAACAGTGCCTGCCAGATCTGGAGTGTTGGTTTTGTTTTTAAGTACAAATTGAATTGGTTTTATTTAATTTCCAAGTATAAGGGTTTATATATGTAAAGATATATTTAAAAGAGGTATTTTGCAGATCTATTCAAAAACCCTAGATACCCTGATTTTCGGCCTATTAAAGGTGAGGTGCAGCCGTCCCTTTACTGCACAACACAAAGGGTTTTCTTTATTATTATTTTCTTGGAGTTTCAAAACAAGGGTCTTGGTTTTCTTTCGAAAGGAGGGATTTTCTTATTTTCCTTATTATCTTCGGTTGATTCTTCAATAAGGTGAGTGACATATGTTTGATTTCTTTTGTTCTAAGAATTTTGTATGTGATGATTTATTGATTATAAATTATGTTAGGGATTGTATGTTGATATAATGAAAATTGATGGGTAGATGAACTAAAAATTGAATCTTTTCATGAAACCTATGCTTTGATGATTAAAACTTCATATAGATGGATAGAACTCAATAGATATCAAGATTAGGTTGTTTTCTTTCATATAATTGCTGTTTTGATTTTATTATAATTAGTTACATGATGATATTGTACAAAAGTGAACAAAAGTGGATTCTTACTGTGTATATACTGCATATGTTCTGTTTGGGGGTTTCGTTGAGTAGAAACTTGATGAATGATCGTTATAATTACTTATATTCATGAGTAAACTATTGTGAGTGATTTTATATGAGTTAAATGGATTATAAGAAGGGTTATTGAATTAAAAAGATCAATTTTTGAAGTTGGATTTGGATAATCAGATTTCGGGTCCGATGGAGTTTGGCCGAAAATTTGATTTTTGTGAATTTGTGAAATTTCGATGGATTTCTGAGTTATTTGATACTGAGTTGAATTGAGAACATTATATTACATACATACCATGAATTCTTGATGTTTACTGATACAAATATGCACACACACTTATATTCATAAATATGCATATGAACACTATTCTCTGTTCTTAAGATATTGTATGTTTTGTGAAGTTGCAATTTAAACCTTGACTATTTGTATGGAGATTGAATCAGACATTTTACTACTTTTATTTGGTTTACTTTGAAGCTCAACCGATGCTTGAATTACCTTATATATATATATATATATATAGGGAAATGATCGAGTGAGAACTCTTTTGGTGAGAACCACGTGAGAACTTTTATTTGAGATATTTGTTGAAAGATCTGAACGTTTATTTTGATCTACACGACTCATTTAGTCTATGTATGAGAAATCAAATCATTTGAGATTCGTTTGCCCATGCATTGAAGTGTTACAAATTGTGTGGCTGAAAAATCATTTTTTTTATAGTGACATGATGCATGGACAAATAAATATCAAATGACTTGATTTTACATATCTAGACTAATTTAGCTGTGTTAAACAATGTGAACGGTTCGGATTATCCATAGGATGGATAGGCGTGGAGTTCTCACGAAGCTTATCGTGAGAACGGTTCTCACCGGATCGCTACCCTATATATATATATATATATATATATATATATATATATATATATATATATATATATATAAACTATCTTGCTGTTCTTGAAGAAAAATGAGTTTTGTGAGTTTTGTGGAGTTTCGAGTTGGATTTGAGTTATTGGAACTGAAACCATTTTGAACATTATAACATTTCTAATTGATGAGATTTTGATGTTCTAAACTGATGCAAATACACACATATAGACACTTACACATATATATGCACATATTGCTGTTTTAAAGGAATTTTGTGCAAATTCACTCTTTGATGAATTTGAAGTGGTTTTGATTTACTTTATATACTCCCATATGTTATACAAGTCATACTAAACCATCTCAGAATTTTAGTTTTGCAAATTTAAGATTTTACAAAGAACGATGGATGTATCAGTAAAACATGCACGAAATTTCAAAACTGCAGTCTGATGGAATTTACAGTCGACTGCTTTGCTTTGAACTGAAGACGGCAGTTGACTGTCAGTTGTTGATTTTCGAATTTTTGTAGGACAGTCGACCAGCCACTTTCGACAGTCGTCTGTCATTGTTCTGACTGATGGGTTTTAATGAGTTTCGGATTTTCGCAAGACAGTCGATCGGCCATTTTCGACAGTCAACTGTCATTGTTCTGGCTGATGGGTTTTCTTGAGTTTTGGATTTTCGCAGGACAGTCGACCGACCATTTTCGACAGTCAACTGTCATTGTTCTGGCTGATTGGTTTCTTGAGTTTTCTGATATTTTCTTTAAATGATTATTTCTTCGATATTATGGATTATTGACCTACTGTTCTAGATAATGTTTTTACTACAAATTACAGTATTTTACAGAGAGTTATAATTTGATTATAATAGAATTTAAATTGTATTTCTACGACTTTATAAAGTGAAATATATACAATTTTCGAAGGGATTGATATTTTGTGATTTTCTATGAATTTAAAATATGATTCTCAGTTATTTAACGAATTTAATACTTTATTTCAAATTCTGAAATCTGTGAGTATATTAAGTGAATTTGGATTTGTTGATTTTTAGAAGTTTGATAATGGAATTGAGAATTTTAATGAATGTTTTGATGTTGATGGTTGAGTTGTAATTCTCTGGAGGGTGAGTGGGACCCTAGTACACCGGCAATTGAGGTTTTGTGGTTTGGCCAGTTGTAGCCTTGTTATTGATCAGTTTAGTTAAGTCTGGCAGGGTACACCAACTCTAGGAGATTCATAAATAATTAATTAACCTAACAAGATAAGGACATACACTAGATGGTGATATGTTGAAATGAGTGCAAACATGAGTTATGAACTCCTGGATGATCCAAGGAGTGAGATATTCCCCAGTTTTTCGGGACGATGAACGTAAGGGCCACAAAGTGATCTGTAGAGTGGGATTAATCCCTACTATTCCGAGGACGAGAGCGACGCTCATGGGATGTTTGTGCAATGAGGGTTCCAGGATGACCTGCGGAATGAGGCAATCCCCAATTTTCCGGGACGATGGATGAATAGGCCACAAAATGATCTGCGGAGTGGGATTGGCCTCCAGTATTCCAAGGGCGGGAACCGATACTTGTATAATGTCTAAATCTCGTAGTAGTCATCGTAGTAGGTTTAGTTGCATAACAGGGAATTAAACCCTATCAAGAAGAGAACGATAAGGACTTGCACCGGACCTACGTAGATTGGGATGCATAGAATCCGACAAGTATGCATTAGAGAGTCAACATATAACATTGGTGTTTTCCTGACTTGGTTTTATACATGTTGTTTTCTATTTCCCTACACTTGACACTTAGTCTAGCTTCACTTGATGTTTTCACGTTTAATTTCTTATTCCATCCGTTACTACTGTTGATACATGTTGTTTATGACTCTATACCTTATGTTTTATTTATGTTGCATTTATGTTTATGTCACTCACACCATTATGGCTGACTCCTGTAGTTTTGGGGGTTAGGGTTATCTCTAGCCTCATGTTTTACAGGTAGGTATGTATAGCTTGGGATTGGATGCATATGATAGAATGATGTTGTGGCTTTTGTAATTTGTAAGAGAATGTGTTGTAAAAGAAAGAATTTGTAATTCAAGGTGTTCAAAATGTTTGCTGTGTTTTGCAAAGATTGATGTAATAAAAGTTAAAAATTTATCTATGTTTTGGCTATGTTTACTACTAAAATTGAGGTTGATGATGGGAACTGTGCCACGTATTTTGGAGATATTATATTGGAAATTTGGGGCGCTACAGAGATTGGTATCAGGGCCGACTTTCGACACCGAGTGTGAAAAAGCCGTGAGTTATGGAATCCAAAATGATCGGCGGAGTGAGACAATCTCCAGTATTCCAGGATGATGGAAGTAAGGGTCACAGAATGATCCGCAAAGTGGGATTGGTCTCCAGTATTCCAAAGATGAGAGCGACGCTCACGGACTGCTCTACATCGACTCGAAAGTAGATCCTGTACTAGATTGTGCATGCCCCGTGCTCAGTGAGGACGCTGATTTCTGAAGGAGGGTGTATGTAACACCCCGTAATTTCTGATATAATATATAGTATAAAATATATAATATATTGAAGTGAAATAAATAATAAGTTGGCAATGGCAAAAGAGTAAATAAATGGTAATTATGGGATAGGATGGGGGCCCCACGGGTTGAAGAGTAGTTCAGTGCTTGGTGGTGACGCGCTGACGTCATCGCGTGGGGTCCACCCAGGGTGAGATGAAAATAGGGGAGCTGCTGCCTTCTCTCCTTGATGACGTGGACGGATGGCCCCCACAGGAGTTGCTGTCTTCTCACAGAAGAGGAAAGGGGAGAGAGTTTGTGAATTGTATTAGTCCTACATCGAAAACCAACTAGAATAAAATAATAATAATAAATATAATAGCCTATTCACCAATCCGGTTAACCACCTTTTGAGAGCCAGCCTGTGGTGGGCAGTTGTACTATACTATAAATAATTTGTCTGATAAATTGTATAAATTGTCTGAGTTAGGGGCAATGGCATTACAATCAAGGGGAATGAGATTAAAGCCCTTGAAAGAATAAGTCGATACAATGGACACTCAACCTTGCTGACTGGAGATCCCAAGATCTAGGTTCAAAGGGATAACTAAATTGTATAGACCATGCTAATCATTGTGGGAATTTTTCTATGTACATCCCCATGACAAAACAGTGATGGCCGAAAGGTAAGAGATTAAACTAGGATTTTAATTATTCTTATGCGTCGGAATTCGAGCAGAGTGATGCAGGTTACTCTTAACTAAGATATCACCTATGTGATAGGGAAGAATGACCGCCTCCAAGGGAATAACGTAAAGCAATATTCCGGCTAAACTCTTGTAGAACCAGGCGTATGTTCATGGCTAAAACAAACATAACAGTGAGAACTGAAATGTGTTAGGAAGATTCTTGTGTGAGATATGTCATCATTTACACAAACGACAGAATAGTTCAAGGATATTGCGTATATTGTTCAGTTAGTAAAGTAAACATATTTTCATAAGAGAAAGTTCAAAAGGTAACACCTACCTATCCTATGCAGGTTTCAACAGCTAAATTCTATTACCAAATCTGTTGTGTCAGTTTGTCGTGTCTGTGGCCGTCAATTTCATTCTTGTGGGGAATGTAAGAAAATATTTATATTAATACCATTTTACGAACCATTTGGAGACAATTTTTTGAGTAAGATCCATTATGAACTAGTGAGGGACCTTTATTGATTTGTGTTCTCCTTCATGAGTAGATCAAAATCATATATTTATTTGCTCAAAACGGTTAAGGGGTGAATGAGAAATTGTCCCTAAGTGGGACGATTTTATTTCTGAAAATGAGTTGAAAGATTTTAGTCTCACATCGGAAAAATCAAAGGAATTAGAAGATGATATATAATAACATATTTCTTAGCATTGCAAGCTAAGAGGCTCTCTCTCACGCGCACAGGGGGTTGCAAATCTCGGACCTGATTACATGCGGCTTGTGTGCGCCCGCATGTCATACGAATATGAATGCCAGACCGACATGAACCCCACCTCGTGCAGAGCCTCTTTTTGTTATAGTTTGGATTTTATGATCTGTAACAGCTGGAATAAATGCAGAAACATTTTTCTGCCATTTATTCACGTTTTAAACTGTGGAAATGGTTTTGTCCGCCGTTACAGTGGTGCATTCAGGATTCTGTCTACAGTTACAATTGCCGCATTAAAAGAGTTGTCTTCCATTACAGTGGATGCAGTTAATAAGTTGTCTGCCATTGCGAGTTTCAACCTGACCCGATAAATATAGACCCCCTCTCTCTTAAATACACACACTGGAAACTCTTCTCTTTCCCTCCTCTATTATGTGCTTCAAGTCCAGTTCCATTCTTCGGTCATTCTGTGATAGATTTCAAACATTGTCCAGTTCGAGAGCATGACGTGGTGCCTGCATCAACACTTTTGTCGCTGCATTCTGAGAGACATATACCTACGCAAATTTTAGCATCCGGACGAGGCGAAATCTGTTTTAAGGAGATTGTGTGGTACACAAGCCTCGACACAAATTGTTTGGTTTGTAAATTTGTAATTTCTTTTCATTTCTTTTCATTTGTTGGTTTTTCTCCCTCTTCTTCTTTTTTTTCTCCCATATTGTCTTTCAATCATATTTGATTTTATTGCAAACGATATTTGTAAATAAGATTTTGTAACATAAAGTTAACGGCATAGGAAGCTTTTTGATAAGAAAATAATCGTAGGAAGTTTCTTGGTTTAAAATGCAGTAGTTTGAGTTTCTTAATTTTTTTCCCTAAAAAATATTTAAGCGGACAAATTTGGTGACCTTTTATGTAAAATTTTTATGTCTTCATAAATGTAATAGAGTAAGGTTTTAAGTAAAGTTTTAAGTTGTCAAATTTGGTGACCTTTTATGTAAAATTTTTATGTGTTCATAAATGTAATAGAGTAAGGTTTTAAGTAAAGTTTTAAGTTGTCGATGGAAAGGGAAATAATACCATGCAACTTCAAATATGTTTATTTATAACTCTTTCACATGGCTGGTATAAATATTATTTTAAAACCAAAATTCTAAGTATAGATGGTTGGGCCAATTTTTTTTTTGTTGCGAGTTCACTAATTACAATGAGTTATAAATTGAGTTGGATATTTGAAGTAGAATATTTCTCCGGTGGTATGGATCCATCCAGGACCGGCCCTGAGTTTCCGGGGGTCCGAGGCAAACTCCCAAAATGCCCTCCCCCTCCTCCCTCCCCCCCTACACAAAAAAAGGAAAAAAAAACATGTATACAAAAAATTTACACATTGTAGAAAGCAAAATATGCAAAAATATATAAATTTGTTTTAAATCATCCAAATTTAAAGTCTCAAATTCAATTCAAGTCTTCAAGCCTAAACCATATAATTTTTATAAAAAAATTAAAAGGCTCAAAGAATTATTTTTGGGAGCCCCTAATAACAGTATTTTTCTTTTACGCGCAAAATACGTGCCTATATTTATAATGAAATTACAAATTTAGGGGTTCCTAAAATCGTAAAAACGCCGGGGGCCTGAGGCAGCCGCCTCACCCGCCTGAAGGTTAGGGACGGCCCTTGGATCCATCATTATTGAATTGACAAAGGAGGCGAAAGTTTGGATGACAACGGGGCGAGAGTTTGGAATTTTTGGCCAAAATGACCCACTTTTTGAAAGTTTTTACCAAAATGACCCACTGTTGAAAGTTTTTACCAAAATGACCCACTTGCTAACTCCGATAGCGAGTTTGGTTAAAACCTCATCGCTATCTGAGATAGCGAGTGTATGATTTTGTGCTTCCCCACACTTGTGCAAAAAAAGAAAATGAAAAAACACAGTTTACACGCGCTGACTGTGATAGCGTTGATATATATATACTAAACTCGCTAACTCAGTTAGCGAGTGTGTCATTTAGCGAGTGTCTTTTGGGAAAGGTTTAATAGACTCGCTATTTCAGGTCTGTCTCACTTCTTCCATACCCTCTCTCTCTCTCTCCTCGCCCAAATCGAAAGTAACCCACAAATCCTAGCCTCCAATCCAAAATCGTCCAAAATATCTCCAAAATTGCTTCATCACTATTAACCCCCTCTACTCCCACTCTAAAAACCCTAAATCCTACACCGTCGTTCCCTTTTTTGGTTTCTTTTGTGAACGGTGAAGAGGACAGTGGGACTCGCGTTGAAGTGACTTTCGTGAACTGTAGATCCTAAAGTAATCATCTATTGTTTGGTAAGTCTTCATACGCTTGAAATTTGATTTTGGGTGTTTTTTTTATTTTGGATTCTTGTACACAGCATAACGGCTGTAATTTTCTCCACACACGGTCGCTATACTTGTACTTTTCTTCACACAAGGTTGGACTAGAAAATATCTGGAATGCTTTCTAGTGATAGACTAGGTATGTATTTGGTTGAAATCATGATTTCAGTTGTTAATTGAGTTCGAAGGATGATGTTGGGGAGGGGAGTGTAGTCTCTGTAGTTACCTTGTCATGTATTATGGCTGATCTCATTTCAAGATTATTTTGGTGCATATGAAGCTAAGTTGCTGCAGTAGGGGTTAACGAACATTGTCTCCATTTGAGACAATTAATTCTTCTAGTAAATGAAGTAAGATTATATGTCGTGATTAAGAGATTAAAACAGTTGTTAGTATTGGTGTTTTGGGTTTTGTTGATGAAAGTATATTGCTAGTAAGATTATATGTCTTGATTAAGAAAGAGAGAGTAGTATATTCATTCAAACAATTATTAGTAAGATAATATGTCCTGATTAAGAGAATAGTAAATTGTTGGTTTTTTGGTTTGTGTTGGTGAAAGTGTATTGAATTGGTTAAATTTTACTGTTTTAGAATATGCAATTATGTATTTAAAGTACGCAATTCTATTATATGAATATACCACATCGGTTCTCATCGCTATAGATATGCCACGAACGCGGAATATTCATGAAGAAGGAGAGAGTAGTAGACCCCCAAGTAACCAAAGTCAAGGGGTACCACGAACTTGTTATGGATGACCCCCGAATTGTGGTCATGGCGGTGGACGAAGGCGTCCAAATGTAAGTTGATTGTATTCTTTCAATTAATCTAATTTTGGTTTAATGAATTAATACGTTGTAAAATTGATGTGTCTTGTTATTTGTTATGTAGGTTGAGATGGCTCCACCCAATTTACCAAATCAACCCCCCCTCCCTCGCCGCCCCCCCGTCTTCTTCCCCAAATCCGGTGGGGCATTTTTCCTCTTCCCATGTTCCACCGGCGGTTCCGTCTACCCTCCCAAATCAACCTCCTCCATCTACTTCCCAAAATGAGGTGGGGCCTTCATCAGCCCATGTTCCGCCGGTGGGTCCCGGTCCTGTCGACCCAAGGCTGTTAACGTTGCAATCACAACATCGTTCGAAGGATGTTTGGGAGGGACAATCGTAGGAATGTACTTTTCTGGGGCACGCCACTTTGCCGATGCATCCACGTATACACGACCTGTTAACGAATTGCAGGTTGTACGGCATCGGTCTCATGAGTTCCATTAGGGCAGACCGTCCTCTTCTAACTGCCCTTCTCGAACGTTGGCGTCCGGAGAGACACTCCTAGTAGGGGAGCTTACTGTCACACTGAAGGATGTAGCAGTGATCACAGGTCTTCCCGTAAGCGGACAGGTCGTAACAGATTCGATGGACTTCGATCCAGAGTATTTGATCATAGAGTATCTTGGGGTAGAACCCGATCCTAGGGAAATCGTAGGGAAGTCTCTAAGATTGAAATGGTTGAAAGATACGTTCGCCGATAAGTTGAATGATCATTTGAGCGACATCGAAGTGGAGTGCTACTGCAGAGCGTATATCATGTCATTGTTCGGAGGTGTAATGTTCCCGAACTAGGATTAGCATGTGGTCGGACATTACTAATTTGAATTTTCTGAATATATAATTCCAATGAGCACCAACTATAATTTGGATCAACTGACCTAGCAATTATGGACTTCAGAGCGTTGTCATTTACTACAGGCACAGTCATAAAATACTGACATTCACCTTAACCAGCTGTATATCGAGCTAAAATTTTAAAATTCCATTGATCTCTAGCCGAATTAGTCACCTCATAAATTTTTTCAACTAAGTCTGCCATTGTAATTGTACGGAGTGCCTAAATAATTTCAGAATCAACAATACTATAACAACAACCTATTTTCGCATCACGGATAATTTCACCACCAAAATAAATCTATATACAAATATTATAATTCATACATATACATATTTATGCAAAAATGAGATGCATAATCTAATCTAGCAAAACATAAAAGAGCAAAGGCTATGCAAATAATACCTTCCGATCGGTTGATTGTGAATATTCACCAATTCCGGATCTTGCGGTGGTATGCATATGTGTTACATGTCATTGTAACGCACGTGCAAGTTGAATGATTACAATGAGTTGGATATTTGAAGCAGAATATTTCTCCGGTGGTATGGATCCATCATTATTGAATTGACAAAGGAGGCGAAAGTTTGGATGACAACTGGCGAGAGTTTGCTGGTCGCAAAAGGCAACTCGCTAAAGTATTCCTTTTATAAGTTGTAAACTTGTAGTATACCAAATAAAAAACTATATACATAACATTCATACGATATCGTGTAATACAGAAAGTAGGAGAAATCATTCACTTATTTCACACTGCAGGATTTGATTTTGATATGAAGATCCAACTGATGTCATTCCAGTTGTTTGGATTATCATATAGAATTTCATTCATAATATGAAAATTTTCTAGTACGATCTAATCACTTTTTAGGCAATAATTCACTCCAGACGGGGTCCAAAAGTCCTGCCTAAGTATTGTCTGCATTTTGGGAAAAATGTACACTGCATGTGCATGGTCCCAGTTGCACGGGCTTAACTTAAAAAAATATGCTATCTACGTAATAAAACACAAAGGTATCTATCAAGTGTCTCTCCTTCAATTTCTCAAAACTAGATCTAATCTCACAAAATACATTTCTCCCCCCTCCCTTCCAAAAAAATGTTTTCCCCAGAACCAGGGCCGGCCCCAGTATGGAGGCGGGTAAGGCAGCCGCCTCGGGCCCCCGCGAAATTTGCAATTTTTGGGGCCCCCAATTTTGAACTTTCCTTGTAAATATAGACACGTATTTCGCGCGTAAAAAATTATATATGTTATTAAGGGCCCCATTTCGGAAGTTCGCCTAGGGCCCCCCGAAACTCAAGGCCGGCCCTGCCCAGAACACAAATTCAAATTTCCTCTCACCCAAAACAATTCATTTATTTATTTAATTATTTTTCTTTCTCTACCCTATTCAAAAAATTAAGAAAATAGAAATAATTTTTTTTAAAATTAAAGACTAAAAAAACTGTTACCGCTAAATCTGGTATGGGGACAAATAGATAGTATTTGTGGATTCTTAGGAAAACTGAATAGCCAAACTTGACGCCTTCTCACCGGGGTTTGATCGTTGACTCCTGCCGTTCACCAGCAAAAAGTGCGAGACACCGGGTTGATCCCGGCGACGCACCCTCCGATGCTCAAGTCAGTAATTAGAAAAGATTATGAATGAGCGTTAACTGGCAAAAAATTGATTACCTCTTAATGGTGGTGGATGGGGGGTATTTATAGCCGCCTTTGGGATCAGTATAGAAATGTAATCCCCAATTCCCAGTGAAAGGATAGAGCGAATCTGGACCGTTGATTAAGATTAATCATAAATCCTAATTCTATCATGCTGAACCGGGTTTGCTGCGGGTTGGGACCCGCACCCGGTTGAGACGGATCCGTTCGTGGGCTATTGGGTCTCAGGAGAGAAAACCCATTACCCTTTTCAGACTCGTTTGTAGGTAAAATTACCATTTTACCCCTAAGCTTTAAGATTCGCGCCCGATTTGGACGGTTCCGATTTAACCCCATTTTTAGCCATATCACGAGCCCCCCACTCCCGAAGACTGAGTTTGATCAGCCTTTGAGGAGTAATTTTACTGTTTTAATGGCTTACGGAGTTGTATCGGAGTCCAAATAAGGAGTGTCGAATCTTTGTAGGAGGTATTGTGGTAAATTCTGAGCTAGTTGCGTGCTCTAGCTTGTTCTTGAGCTCTCCTGGATTTTTGGTGCTTTTCCTTTGAATGTTATCTAACTTTGCGAAGTGATGATCTGTTGTTCGGGAGTCTTAATTAACTATTCTAAGCGATAATTATTTACCCAGGGGCTCGAAAATACTTCCCTGAATTTATAATTATTCTTTAGAATTTTTAATCACTCCACCCAAATCTTTAACCATCTTTTTCCCAATATTTAGATAGACAACTCGATATTATTTACAATGTGGTGAGATCTGAGCCCCTCATCAGCATTGGGTGCAAATTTTGGGGACGCGCCTGTGCTTGCTTGGAGGAGTGATTTACTCCATTTCATAGCTTTGATACTTCGACGCTGCTGTCGACCCACCTCGTACGCCTGCCATGAAGGAGGCCGAGGTCTATGGGGGTTCGGCACTCTCCGCCGCAGTGCGGAGATACCTCGGCTAGGCTGCAAGCGCGAGGTCCTTTTTCTCATATCTGAGGGTCGGTGGCAAGAGCGTTCGGCAAGGTGTGCCAAGGTCCAATTTCCCATGTTTGAGGGTGGTGGCAAGAGCACTCGGCAAGAGGCGTCGAGGTCCACTTTTCCCATGTTTGAGGGTCGGTGGCAAGAGCGCTCGACAAGAGGTGCTGAGGTCCACTTTTCCCATGTTTGAGGGTCGGTGGCAAGAGCGCTCGGCAAGAGGCGTCGAGGTCCACTTTTCTCACGTTTGAGGGTCGGTGGCAAGAGCGCTCGGCAAGAGATGCCGAGGTCCACTTTTCTCATGTTTGAGGGTCGGTGCCAAGAGCGCTCGGCAAGGCGTACCGAGCTCCACTTTTCCCATGTTTGAGGGTCGGTGGTAAGAACGCTCGGCAAGAGGCACCGAGGTCCACTTTTCCCACGTTTGAAGGTCGGTGGCAAGAGCGCTCGGCAAGAGGCGCCGAGGTCCACTTTTCCCATGTTTGAGGGTCAGTGCCAAGAGCGCTTGGCAAGGCGTACCGAGGTCTAGAGCAATATTTTTTGATCGTTTGGTCATCGGTGCCAAGAGCGCTCGGCAAGGCGTGCCGAGGTCCAGAGTTGTATTTTTTGCTCGTTTGGGCGTCGGTACCAAGAGTGCTCGGCAAGGCGTGCCGAAGTCCCGAGCAAGATTTTTTGCTCGTTTGGTCGTCAGTGCCAAGAGCGCTCGGCAAGGCATGCCGAGGTCCAGAGCAAGATTTTTTGCTCGTTTGGTCGACGGTGCCAAGAGCGCTCGGCAAGGCATGCCGAGGTCCAGAGTTGTGATTTTTTGCTCGTTTGGGCATCGGTGCCAAGAGCGCTCGGCAAGGCGTGCCGAGGTCCAGAGTTGTAATTTTTTTCTCGTTTGGGCGTCGGTGCCAAGAGCGCTCGCTAAGGCGTGCCGAGGTCCAGAGCAAGATTTTTTGCTTGTTTGGTCGTCGGTGCCAAGAGCGCTCGGCAAGGCGTGCTGAGGTCCAGAGTTGTGATTTTTTGCTCTTTTGGGCGTCGGTTCCAAGAGCGCTCCGCAAGGCGTGCCGAGGTGTCAAGAGCGCTCAGCAAGGCGTGCAAGGGGCCAGAGCAAAATTTTTTGGCAGCTTAGGAAACGACAGGCTGAGCTGGCGACTGTTGAACTTCTGACGACTCTGACAGATGTGACAGCCATTAATGTGGCAGTACCACTTAGCGCGGTAAATAATGTGACGGTTTAGCTCCTTTTGTCATTTTGTGTGAATGGGCTTGGCTCTTTGGGCCCATTACCCTCATTTCGCGTGCCAAGCTCTATAAAACTCCACCCCCTCTCTCATTTTTCACTTCTCCAAATTTTTACTCAGGCGGTGAATTTCTACTAGCGAGAGCTCACGGTGATCGTCGATCGCTTTCCGGTGAAAATTCCGACCGTACCTGTCACTTCAAGGTAACTTACACTTAGTTTTTTTTCCAAGTACAAAAAATGTCTCTTTCTCCTGTCTTCGAGCCCTCCCCTCCTGCTGGCGAAGCTCCATCTCCGAGTCAGAGAGATTGCAAAGATAAGGGCAAGAGGGTTTCTGGTCGAGACACGATAGTAGAGGACCCGAAGCGCATGGGGCCGTTCGGTAGGTTGCCGGGGCAGCTGACAGGGCGCCAGAGGGTTCGGGAACTTCCGGAGGAGCATGCCGAGCGCATCATTCACGGGAGGGGGCAGACCTTCGAGGAGAACGCGGCAAGGGAGACCTCGGAGGCAGATGAGACGGTGTCCATCCTCAACTTGGAGGACCTGGCAACGATCCGGGATTGCTTCCAAATCCCGGAGGAGTACGAACTGATGCTGCCGAGTCTCGGGGTTAGGACTAATTCGCTGCTGCCAGTAACCATGTGTTTCTGGCTGGTCAATACCTTCATCGTCGGGGCTCGGCTCCCTCTCCACCCATTTGCAATTCAGGTACTTAGGTGGTTTGGGGTCAGGCCCATTTAACTAATGCCGAACGTGTGGAGAGTCATCAACAGGTTCGTGCTCCACTGCCAAGTAGCCAGAGTCGAGCTGGAGTTGAGGGTGCTCCGGATGCTCTATCAGCTTCATTAGCAGAACCGGTCGGAGTTCCGGTATTATTTGGCCCCGAGACATGGAGGTCAGCTTGTCGTTTGCCTCGAATCCATAAAGCACCGACGTGATAAGTATTTCATAGTGCAGAGTGCGGAGGCATGGCCCATACCCTCTGGTTGGGTGGAGGAGGTGACAAAGCGAGTGAGGGAGTTGCCAGTGCTTCACCCTTAAGAAGAAGAGGCACTTCGGATCCTTCTAGATCAGCCAAAGTACGACTGGCGGGATCTGACCGAAGACGTTCTCTTAAGGGGAGGGCTCTGCCGCGTAGATCCCAATACGCGGCTTTTTCTACGTTTTTTTTTCCTCTCTTTTTTACTTTGCTTATCGTAACTTGTGTTTTTTAACCAAATTCTTGCCTGATGCAGAGGCCATGGACTATGAAGCAGTGATAGCGTAGAGGGCCGTCCTCGGAAGCAAGGCGCCGAAGAAGTGCAAGAGGGTCGCCACCAAACTGCCGCCCGCGAAGACCCAAAAGGTCTCGAGTGCGGCCGAGGAGGTGGAGGCACCGGCGGTTGTGACCCCGACCCGGGCCCCGGCAGTGGCCTCAGCGTCGGCCGAGGTAGGCGAGTTCTCGATCGCCGCGGCACTCGGGATGGAGATGCCGCCGCTGACGGTGGATGCCGAGGCGCTCCTCACGGAGGAGCACAAGAAGGTCTACATTCCGGACTAGCAAGTTCGGAAGCTCGACGGGTTCCTCGGCGACTCGGCGGCGAGCATGCAGGCGATAAAGCACCTGGCGATGCCGAAAGACCAAGCCGCCATGGACTCCGGCCTGGCAGGTGACGACGCCATCAAGATTGCGCACTCGGCGGTATCGGTGTATAGTACCCCATATTTTTAAATATTATTTTAAAGGTTTATAAATGAATTAAACTGATTTTTGGGGATTTAATAAATATTTTTCTGGAAATCTGTCTTTTACACGTGCAAAACACATGCAAATGTTTCTTGAGAAGTTCAAAAGCTAAAATTTTTTCATAGAAAATCATTATTTATTATTTGGGATTTATTTGTAATTTTTCTAGATTTTTCTGATATTTATTGATCTATTTGCAAATATTAAGGAAAAATGGTCTTTTTGCAAAATTGCTATTTTGAGGGGTGAAAGTGCAAAACTATTTTCTGGACTTTTAAAATAGTGCCGACTGTAGATAAGGGGTTTATTTTTGCTTTTAAATCTCAATTTAATCAATTTTTAGCAAGTTTCCAAGTATAAGGATCTATTTATGTAAAGTTATATTTTCAAGGGGGTATTTTGTAAAAGTATTTGGAAACCCTAAAACTCCTATTTCCGTGTATTTAAAAGAAGAGTGCAGCCGTCTTTTACTGCACAACATAAGAGTTTATTATTTTTGGAGGATTTGGGAGAAGATTTTTGGATCTCGCGAAGGAAAGGCTTCCTATCGATTTCTTCATTTCAAGGTGAGTGATATAATTGTTTTGTTGTTTGTTTTATGTATGTGAGTGACATGTTTATTTGCTTTGTGTATTTTGCATGTAATCGTTTTGTTGATTGTTTATGTATGAGATTTGGTACAATTTGGTTGTTTGATCTATGAATGTTTAATGGATCTTGGATGTTAAATTCTATTTGCTAGAAAGCATGATTAGGGCTTGAATATGAATATACACATTATGAATTTGGATGGATGAAAAATTAGATCTGGTGAAACCCTAGTAGTATGTGAATACAAATTTGATATTGTGATATTATCAATTGATTATGGTTGAAAGTTGTAATGGTAATTTAGTTTTGAGTATGAATCAAGAGATCGTATCTTGAAAATCAAAATTTGAGAAATTAGTTGAGTTGAGGAAATATACCCAAATTGGGAATTTTCTTTTGAGATTTGGTATTGATATGATTTGGATCTGAATACGAAGCAATTTCAATAAGTAATTGATTTTAAGAAAACTCTATTTTGATTATATGCACAACTTGAGTTTTATTTGAAAAAGATTAACCCAATCACTATTTTATTGAATTCAAGTAGCTTTGATCTAGTTTTATGGATTATTAAAAATCCTACAAGTTATATTTGATCATATAAGAAATAAGCTTTTCGTAGAAATTGTTTTCATAAAGTAAAACTATGTATCGGTTGAAATGTGCACAACCAAAGTATGCAGACTGTAGGCCGACAGTCGACTGGCATGACTTCTCAGTCGACTGATACGACCCGACTGCTGTGTTCTTTAGTTTTCTTTAAATTTTCTTCTGGACAGTCGCCTATACCTTTTACAGTCGACTGGTACACTTAGACTTAATTTTCAAAGTTATTGTAATTTCCCTCTAGACAGTCGACCTATTTCCTTTTCAGTCGACTGCTATACTTAGAATATTTTCTTAAAGATTATTAGATTTTCTCTCTGGATAGTCGACCTATGACTTTTACAAGTCAATTTATAACACTTAGATTATTTTCTTAAAACCATAAAATTTTCTTTCTGGACAGTCGACTTACGTTTGTCATTAGTTGACTGATACTGATGTATCTTCATATTTCCGAACGTTCTTTCAAATGATTTATTCTCTAGATGTTTTGATCTATAACTTACTACTCTATACTTTATCTTCTATTGAACTTATGTTTTCAAGATGTTGAGTTGAGCAATTTATGTTAGAAGTTTGGTTTGGATATTTGTGTTTGAGTCTCTAGAGGGTGTGTGTGACCCTAGTATACCGGCGGATGGGTTATTTATGTTTGGGTCTGTTGAGGCATTTTAGTTGATCAGTTTTTGAGTTAAGTCCGGTAGGGTACACAAACTCTAGGAGATTCGTTGAGTAATTAAATAACCAAAATAATAAGGACAGGCACTAGTGGTGATATGATGAACGAGAACATGGGTTATGGACCTCAGTATGGCTTGCGGTGTGAGATAATCTCCAAAATTATCCAGGTGTGAGTGAAATAGTCTCCGGAATTACCTGTGGTGTGGGATTGATCTTCGGAATTATCGGGGTCGAGGCGATGCACATGTGGTGTTCGTGTGATGAGTTGCCATTGCTTGCGGTGTGGGGTATTCTCGAAGATTCCCAGGTGTGAGTGAAATAGTCTCCAGAATTATCTGTGGATAGAGTTTGACCTCCGAAATTATCGGGGCATGGGCAAATACTCACAGTTTATCTTTATCTCGTAGTAATCATCGTATTAGGATTAGTTGCATATTGGGGATTAAACCCTATAATATGGAGACGTTAAGGGCTTGCACCGGACCTATGTACTATGGAACACATAGACTTCGACAAGTATGCATTAGAGAGTCCGCATATAGAATTGTGTCTTCTTTACTTGGTTTTGTGCATGTGGTTTTCCTGTTTTCCACACTTGACACTTAGTTTAGCTTCATATTATGTTTACATGTTTCCTTGCTATGTCATATTTATGTATTATTGTTTATTATATGTTGTTTATGAATCCATACTTAATGTTTATTTATGTTGTTTGTTTTTATGTCACTCACACCTTTATGGCTAACCCCTTTAGTTTTAGGGGTTGGGATCATCTCTAGCCTCATGTTTACAGGTTATTGTTGCTTAGAGCTTGGGGTTTGGATGCTTGAGTTAAAGTGATTTAGTGACATATGTAAAATGAAAAGTGTTGTAAAGAAAAGAGATTTGTGATTTAAGTGTATTGTATTCCGCTGTGCTATGTAATTGATTATTGTAATGGAAGTTGAAAAATTTTTATTGGTGTTAAATTGTGTTTAATATTACATTGAAGTGGATGCTGGGAATTGTGCCACGTATTTTCTAAGATATCATATTAGAAATTCGGGGTGCTACAGAGATTGGTATCAGAGCATGCTTCAATAGTAATACTAAACATAGTATAAAAATAACCTAGGTGTGGATACTAGAGTGTGAGTACCTAGGTGTGGACATTGAAGAGTGAGTGTCACATAGAACTGAAACATGATGTTTTACCTTTGGGGTACAGTTGAGGTTTTGTCGGTGGCAACGCCGTCGGGTGAAGAATTAATCGCTGATCGATATTACGAGGGCTGTGATATCAAGATTGGCGGGAGATTATTCGGCATTGATCTGATTGAGCTGCAAGTCTTGGGAGTGGATGTGATCGTAGGCATTAATTGGATGGCAATATATGATGCCACAATTGAATGCAAGCAGAAAGAGGTGTTAGTGAAAGCACCTGGTGGTTCCGCAGTGACTTTCCAAGGGAAGAAGAAGATTCCGAAGGTGGCTGCAATTGTATCCAAGATGGCGATTCCAGATGAAGTCAAAGGCATTCCGGTTGTCAGAGATTTTCCTAAGGTGTTCTTGGAAGATTTTCCAAGATTACCGCCGCAGAGAGATGTAGAGTTCTGCATTAATGTTCAGCCGAGGAGTGCTCCGATTTCTAAGGCTCCGTACAGGATGGCACCTGTAGAGCAAGACGAAGTGAAGAAGTAGATTGAGGAGTTGTTGAGCAAGGGGCTTATTAGGCCGAGTTCCTCACCGTGGGGTGTGCCAGTGTTGTTAGTCAAGAAGAAGGATGGGTCAATGAGGATGTACATTGACTACCGGGAGTTGAATAGGGTGACTATTCAGAACAAGTATCTACTACCGCGGATTGATGATTTGTTCGACAGGTTTCGAGGAGCAGCGGTGTTTTCAAAGATTGATTTGAGATTAGGGTATCATCAGGTTCGAGTCAAGGAGGAAGATGTGAGTAAGACAGCTTTCAGGACTCGTCATGGACTCTATGAGTTTTTGGTGATGCCATTCGGGTTGACGAATGCGCCAGCAGTGTTCATAGATATGATGAATCGTGTTTTGATGCCATTTATTGACTCCTTCATTGTGGTTTTCATCGACGAAAATTTGGTGTATTCGAAGTCAGAGGAGCATTCTATGCACTTGATAGCGGTATTACAGAAATTGCAGGAGCATAGCTTGTATGCCAAGTTGTCGAAGTGTGAGTTTTGGAAGTTTGAGGTAGCTTTCCTTGCTCATATCCTTTCTAAGGAGGGAGTGGCCACTGATCCTCAGAAAGTTGAAGCAGTTAAGGATTGGCCCAGGCCAACATCTGTGAAGGAAGTCAGAAGTTTCTTGGGTTTGGCTGGTTACTACAGGAGTATCATCCAGGATTATTCTCAGATTGCAGTTCCTTTGATAGGTTTGACCCTGAAGAATGTGACATTTTCATGGACTGATAAGTGTGAGGAGAGTTTCCTTGAGTTAAAGGAGAGGTTGACTACTGCACCTATCTTATCTTCGCCACAAGCTGGGAAGGATTATGATATCTTCAGTGATGCGTCTCTCAGAGGTTTGGGTTGTGCCTTGATGCAAGAAGGCAAGGTTATTGCTTATGATTCGAGGCAATTGCGTCCACATGAGAAGAATTATCCGATGCATGATTTGGAGCTAGCAGCTATTATATTTGCCTTGAATCAGTGGAGGCATTATGTTTATATTGAGAAGGTTAATATGTACACTGACCACAAGAGCTTGAAGTATATTTATCAACAGAAGGATCTTAATCTTCGGCAGAGAAGGTGGTTGGAGGTATTGGAAGACATTCATCCTGAGATCAAGTATCATCCGGGCAAGGCAAATGTGGTAGCTGATGGACTTAGCAGGAAGAGTAGTTTATCAAGATTGATCACTACTCGAAGTGAGTTGGCAGTAGAGATTGATCAGGCAGGTTTTGAGGTGGTGCTGCAGGATTTAGGGGCATCTTTGGCTCAGTTGAGGCTGCAGTCTTCCTTGAGAGAGAGGATTGTGGAAGGTCAGAGATCAGATTCAGAGATTCAGAAGATGTTGCAATAGGTTTCAGAGGGCAAGCTATCAGAATTTCGTGTCCAAGATGGAGTTCTTTGGATGGTGTTACCGCTGATTTTGGTGTGGGGGTAAACAGATAGAATTTGTGGATCCGAGGAAAACCTGAACAGCTGACTCGGCCTGCTTGCTCCCGCCGCAACCTGCAAGGAAGTGCGAGACACCGGGGTTGATTCCGGCGACGCACCCTCCGACGCTCTTGTCAGTAATCAGTATAAGATTAGGAAAGAGCTTAAGTGGTGAAAAAGTGATTAACCTGGTCTTGGTGGTAGAGGGGCTGTATTTATAGTCGCCTTTGGAATGATTTGGATCCTGATTTCCTGGCTAACATTTAGGAGCAAAATCCTCCTATTCTGTTTTAGGAAAGTAGGCCTTGATTCCCTGGTGAGAGTAAATCAAGCTTATTGATTTGATCTAATCAAATCAGTGGCCTGATTCTCCCTTGGTGGACCGGGTTCGTATCGGGTCGGAACCCGCGCCCAGTTGGAGTGGATCTATTCGCGGGTGGTTGGTTTCGTGAGGCGGAGACCCAATACCCGTTTTGGATCCATCTGTATGTGAAATTACCTTTTTACCCCCGTGCTTCAAGATTCGTGCTCGATCTGGACGGTCCCGATTTAATCCCCAATTTTAGCCATATCACGAGCCCCCCACTCCTAGAGGCTGAGCGTGATCAGGCTTTGAGGAGTAGTTCAGCAGTTTCAGTGGCTGGTGGAGTTGTATCGGAGTCCAAATGTGGGATTTTGAATCTAGAAAAGGGGGTAGTGAGGTGACTTTTGACGCTGCGTGTTGTTCTTGAGCTGCGTCGGGTATCTGACAGCCTTTTATCTACTTTTTTCGAAGTATTTGTCTAATTCTGCGGCGTGTTTGCTAATCGTTCGGGAGCTTTAGCGGTGCATTCTGGGTAATAATTGTTCGCTCCGGGGTTCGAAAGTGTGTCCCCGAATTTTCAATTATCTCCCAGAATTTTTAGCTAATTTTCCCGAATTTTTAGCAATTTTCTCGCAATTTTTAGACAAATAAAACGATTAAAATAAATAAAAAACGATTTAAATACTGATTAATGGCGTGGCTCGATCTGAGCCATCGATCGTGGACAGGCCCGAACTTCGGGAAGATCTGGTGGTCGTTACCGCTCGGCAGCGTTTTTCTCCGTTTACGAGCTCGGAAAGGCACTTGCTCGGCTGCCGACCGGAGACTAGGGGGTTCGGCATTCCGAGCGACGTGGCGCAATCTGAGCCGTCGGATGGTGGCGCGCATCTCAAGACGGGCGCAGTTCCCAAAAAAACACTATCTTGTCTTTTAGCGCACGTGGCGCAATCTGGGCTCTTCATCATTGGGAGTGCGAATTTTTGAGAGATCCAGTGGTCCACGTAGCTCGGTGTCATTTTTTCTCCATTTACCAGCTCGGGAAGGCACTTGCTCGGATGCCGACCGAAGGCATTCGTGTTCGGCAGGTCGAGGGACGTGGCGTTATCTGAGCTGTTGGATGTGGGCGCGCATCTCGAGACGGGCGCAGTTCCCAAGAAAACACTATCTTGTCTTTTAGTGCTCTCGGCGAGATCTGGGCTGTCTGATTGAGATCAGACGCGAATGTTGAGGGGAAAGTGAGTTTCCCCCATTTACCAGCTCGGGAAGGCCCTTGCTCGGCAGCCGACCGAGGGCCTGTGGTTTTTGGCAATCTGAGATGGCTCTGCTCCCCATGGTGTTAATGGCGCTTCGTGACTTGTGTGGCGTTTCGCCTTCCCGACGTAATTAATGCGTGGCGTTTCAGCTTCCGAGGATCAGTAACTCCCTCAATTAAGACGCGGCGCTTCGATTTCCGAGGGTCATAATGGCTGGTTCTAGGAGGCAGGCTATAAGTACTCCACTCCCTTTGTCATTTTCGTCACAGCCAAATTGAGTTCTAGACCTCGGGGGCATCTGCCTTGGGTAGCTTCTCTCTTGAGGTTCGGAGAGGTGGTGGCTCTTCTGCCTGGTTTTCCCTTTGTTCCTGACGGCCCCCAAGTGGATGTCAGGAGCGAGGGGGAACGAGGTAGTAGTGGTGACGACCGTAGTCCGAAGCCGGGGGATGAGTTATCTCCGAAGGACGGGTGGTCGCTCTCTTACCTTTATCTTCTCCCGTTCCGGACGGTCCCTAGGTGGATGTCAGGAGCGGGGGGGAATAAGGCATGAGTGGTGACGACCATAGTCCGGATCCGAGGGATGGGCCTTCTCGGAAGGACGGGTGGTCGTTCTCTCACCAAGATCTTCTGCCTTCTTTGGTTGCTCCGAAGTGAGTGCCGAAGCAGGCGGAGGTCTTGGTGGGAGAAGGACGATCCATGTCCGATGCCGACCTCCGGGCCATCCGAGTCCGTTTGTTGCAACTGTGAAGGCACCGCTGTCAGAGCCCTCTGACGAACGGATCCTTCCAGTTGCAACCAACTAGCTCGGGATGGCGCGCTTCTCTATCATGGGTTGCAGCTCGGGCTTCTGGACCGTCCGAGCCCGTTGTTTGCAACTGTGAAGGCGCTGCGGTCGGTGTCCTCTGACAGGCCGCGCCTTCCAGTTGTAAACAACAAGCTCGGAACGGTGTGTTTCTCCTGGTTTCTGAGTGTTGATGGGTCTTCTCTCATCTCTGTCTTCCTTCCGGGCTGATGGCTTCTGATGGATGTCAGCCCGGGGAAGTTAGAGATGGGAGGAGTGCCTATCTGTTCCCGACCGGGTTTCGTGGTCGGCGGGGTACCGATCGATGCACGGGACCTGGGGGGTGTTCGCCGAAGGCGGCGCCTCAAAACTGAATCAAAATTTTTCCAGGTTCCTCTAAGCATAGGTGAGGCATCCGAGGGTCCAATCGTCCGAGCGACGTGGCGCATCTTGAGCCGCTGGATGATGGCGCGCATCTCGAGACGGGCGCAGCTCTCAAGAAAACACTATCTTGTCGTCTAGTGCTCTCGGCGAGATCTGAGCCGTCTGATCGAGATCGGGCGCGAAAGTTGAGGGGAAAGTGAGTTTTTCCCATTTACCAGCTCGGGAAGGCACTTGCTCGGATTCCGACCGGACCCTGCTGTCGGCGTGTTCGGATTGCTCGTAGGTCGGATTTGGATCCTTCGGGGCCGAGCAGTTGACTTGGTGAGAGGAGTAGTGGTGATGGGCCTTCGTGACGTTTCGAGAGTAGCCCAAAAGTCGCGAAGTTTCATTGGAAGTCCAAGGGACGTTCCAATTTTACTATAAATCTTCACCCCCCCAAGACCAAGTCTTCACTTTTCACTTTTACTCTCTTTCTTCCGTTTTTACTTTGCTTCGCAGTTTTTACCTCCCTGGGTGGCCTTGCTAGCTGTCGCGGTAGCGTTCTTAGTTCCGGTGAACTTTCCGACCGCACCTGTCACTTCGAGGTCAGTCTCTTTCCCTTCTCTTTTTAGGAAAACATGGTTAAGATTTCGGCTGAGACCCCCGCCTCGGAGCAAGCCGTTGGCCGAGGGGATAAAGGGAAGGGTGTAATGGAGCCGAGCGAGCAAGAAGTTGTTCGTCCGGATAAAGAGGGCGAAGTGGCCGAAGTGCCCGAGGAAGTCGCGGCGGAGTCCCGAAAGGGTAAGGCCGTGATCACAATAGTGGAAACGCCGAAGAGAGCGGGGGCGTTCGGTCGGCAACTCATCGCCGTATCGACCGTAGGAGGTGTCCGGGATTACACCGAGGATGACTTGGAGAGGGTCGCTCAAGGTACGGCGAAACTGGTGGAGGAGAACGAGCCTAGGGAGCTGTCCGAGGTCGACCACAGGATCTCGACTCTCACCGAGGCCGATCTCCGCACAATCCGAGAGGGTTTCCGGATCCCGCTCGAGTACGCGCTGCTCCTTCCTGGCCCGGGGTTCCGAGCCAACACAAAGTCCTCGCCGGATATATGCGTCTTCCCGGTCGATTCCCTCATCGCCGGGCTCCGCTTTCCCCTACACCCGTTCGTGGTCGAAGTCTTGGTTTGGTATGGTCTGAGTCCCGCCCAACTGATGCCGAACACTTGGAGGCATGTCGTGGCGTTTCTCCTCCGATGTCAAGAGGTCGACGCCAAGCCGACTATGTTCCTCTTTCGGAGTCTCTTCAAACCTTGCCAGCCGAGGCGTCATGAACAGAGGTTTTTCCTTTCTCCTCGGACGGGAGTTAAGTTGATCGAGAACCCAGACTCGATCAAACATTGGAAGGATAAATACTTCCTCGTCCGAAATCTGACGCCGTGGGTGATACCGACAGTTTGGGCGACGGACGGCCTGCCTAAGCGTACAAAGAAGGACGTCCCGCTGAATGCAGAGGAGGCTGAGGTCCAGAGGAAGCTCCTCGCCCTGCCAGCGCTAAGATGGAAGGATATTACGGAGGAGCATCTGTTCCGTGGGGGTCTCAGTCCGATCGACCCTCGTATGCTTCTGGTATTTATAATCCTCGTTTAAAGTTCATGAAAAATTTTCTAAGTTTTTTCATCCGGCTTTTGCAGAGACAATGAAGCTTGATTACAAGGCTCTGGTGGCGAAGGGCCGGGCAGAGCAGGAGAAAAAGAAGAGGCCGTCCGCAGCGCCTCAGGACAGTCGGGCTTCGAAGAAGCCTTCGGTCGCAAAGACTGCCGACCAACCGAAGGTCGCGGTCCTCAAGGAGGGGGAGATTGAGGTCCTCGTCTCTCCGACGAAGGTCGTGGTCCCCGAGCAGGGGGAGGTCAATATCTCCGATCCCCCTGCCTCGGATGCACCTGCGCCGACCCCGGGGACGGACGCTCCGGGTTCGTCGAGCGGCGTGTTCGGGGTGAAGGATGCGCTGTCCATGCCGGTTCCGCCCCTCACTGCCGAGGCGGAGAAGATCTTAACCGAGCGTCACAAGCAGATCTTCGTCCCCGACTGGCAGGTGATGAACGCCGATGATTTCCTGGGCGACGGGAACATCTGCATGGAGGCGATAAGGCATTTGTCGACCCCGAAGGATCGAGCGACCCTGAAGGCCGGGATGGCAGGGGACGCCGTGATGCAGATCGCCCGGGATTCCATGTCGGTAAGTAGGCTGATTTCTTCCTCATCCACAATTTCTTCCTTAGAAAATTTTCTAAGTACTTGGATTCGGATTGTAATTCTGTTGCTTTCTTTCAGATCATCTGCCACTTCAATTCCCTGCTCGAGGAGATGGCGAGGAAGGAACAGGAGAAGGAGAAGGAGAGGACGGAGCGCGTCAAGGTCGCGAAGCGGCTCGATTCCGAGTTGCTTCTTTCGACGAAGAGGGCCGCCGAAGTGGAGGGGCTGGAGAAGCAGCTGGCCGATGCTGTTCAGCTGTCAAAGGATGCGGCGGCCAAGCTCGAGGCCTCGGAGAAGGAGGTCTCCGAGCTGAAGGATTCGGCGGCCAAGCTCGAGGCGTCGGTGAAGGAGGCTGCCGACCTGAGGGAGGAGTTGGCCAAGGCTCGGTCGGAGGCGGAGGATGCTCGGAAGAGGGCCGAGAAGATCAAGGCCAAACACCTCAGGAAGGTGAAGAGGGTGAAGAAAGCCGTGCAGGAGGAGGCCGCGATGCACATGACTCAGAACATGCTGGACGCCTACGGCCGTGCCCTGCAACATGTGGTCGCCAAGAACCCGGGCTTCGACACGTCCACCTACAACTTCTATGACCTCGTGGAAGGGGAGGAGGTTGTCCCCGAGGAGTTGATCGGCCCTGAGGGGGAGACAGAACCCGTCGAGGACCCGTGGAAGGCCGCGACCGAGGAGGAGAAGGAGGACGACTCCGAGGAGGAGGAGAGCTGGAGCGAAGGAGGTGGCGGAGGCGAGGGCAAGGACAAGGCCGAGGGGTCGACGAAACCGAACGACAAAAAGGTCGACACCTGACTCGGTTGTCTTCTTTTCTCCCCCTTTTTTTTTGTTTTTGTAAGCCTAACTGCGGACTGGCCACCGCTGTTGTAGAACTCCTCGAATTTTGAATGAAAAAATATTTTGTTTGGCCAAAATTTGCCCAAGTGTTGAGTCTCGGACTTAGTGTTTGTTTTGGCGTAACTTTCTCCAAGTGTTGGGCCTCGGATTTATCTCTGCATTTCAGGTGAGATTCGGTCCGATCACGGAGGCCGAATACCTCCGGCAAGAGCTGGTGAAGACGAAGGACGAGCTCTCTCAGAGCCGGTATAAGCGATATCTCCTGCTCGGCAGGCTGGAGGATACGAAGGCGGCTCTGCAGAGGTATGGTCGCGAGCTGTACCAGTACCGGAAGCGCTCTTTAGCCTCCGGTCCCGAAGGCGAAGTTGAGAACCTCCGTAGGGAACTTACTGCCGTCGAGCAGAAGAATGACGACCTTTTGGCCGAGGTCCAATACTTGGAGCTAGCGGAAAAGGAACGTTCGGCGGAGAGGGAGAAGCTGGCTTCCGAACTGGAGAAAGTGTCGACCGAGCGCAAGAGGC
The DNA here is from genome assembly GCA_017893485.1 of Hemerocallis citrina. Classification (NCBI taxonomy): domain Eukaryota; kingdom Viridiplantae; phylum Streptophyta; class Magnoliopsida; order Asparagales; family Asphodelaceae; genus Hemerocallis; species Hemerocallis citrina. The sequence goes on along the minus strand of CM030358.1, from coordinate 182,471,609 downwards.
TAACGGCCGAAGTCGACAGGCTCAGAAGGATCACAATAGATAGGGGGATTGAAGTCACCTATTACCGACGGCTCGCGACTGATAACGCCAATGCCTCGGGCTCGTTGTCGGCTCCGCGACCGAAGAAGTTGGCGAAGGACGACGTCTTGAGGGATAGGATTATCGAACTGGAGGAAGAGATCGCGTCGCTCAAGCCGGCGCCGGTCAGGGCTAACGTTCGCAGCACTTCGTGTACTCGCGAAGAAAGCGAGAGGGGGATTACATTTCATGAACTTGCGATGCGCTCGCCGTTGACCATGCGGAGTCCAGCCGACGCTCAGAGCAGTGCGGCCTCCTTGTCAAGCGGGGCTTCGGCCGGCGTCGCCGTCAGAGCTAGCAGCGAAGGGGGTTCGCGCTTCGTTGGTTTAGGGACGGGTTCGGAGGGCAGGCCTCGCCGTCCTCGTGTTTCCCTAAACCGAAGCATTCCCCTTCCGAAGAGGCTCTGATTCTGTCGTTTTTTCTATTTTTGTTGATTGTTGTAACAACTTAGCTGTAGGGTCGACCGACCGTCTGTAACACTACCATGTCTGAATGCAAATAAAAAATTTCCAAGTGTTAGACTCCGGCAGTGTATTGAAACTGTGTTATTCGTTTTCTCTTCTTTTCAGCTCGTTGTGACGATCCATGGCTCGGACTCCGAGCGTTTGAATGATGGCTCTGAATCCGAGGCTACCTCCGGAACAGTGGTTCTGAGCCCTAGGAGCGCCGATATGAAGTTGCGCCGAGCCGAGAGTGAGTGGGACCACCTTTCGTTGGTCCTCAGTCTCCGGGAATCCGAAATCCAACGCTTGGAGAACAAGATAGTCGAGCTGAGCCTCGCAGGGGAGGATGAAGACTCGCAGACCGCGTTCAGCAATGCTCTTCGGGTCAAAAGCATTCGGCACATTCAGTCGAGGATCGTCTCCGAGCGGGATGACCTGCTCTCAGAGATGGGGCATCTGCGTGGTGTGATGGCGAGGCTCCGGGGGGAGAAGGAGGAGTCGTCTGCCGAGGAGGACGAACAGTTTAGTGAGGATGTTTTTGTATGAGAGACAAGTGTAGTTGGTCGGGCATTGTGTGTTTTGTTTGCCGACACTTTGTAATGGAATGTTTTGTATTATGCACCGACAATTAATAAAATTCCCTTTCGTTGCTTTGTATGTTTGTTCTTGCTTGTAACCGTATCGGTCGTGCCGAGATCTTTGAGCCGAGCGCGTCTGTTTAGCCGAATGGATCTCCAAGGGTGCGGCTCTTTGTCATTTAGTGGATCTGACACGGTACGGCAAGGCTCTGTACCCAAAAAAGTGTTATTTTGTCGCTTAGAGTAGGTGGCGAGATCTGAGCCGTCGAACGTAGGCGCGAATCTCGAGGCGGCTCAGTTTCCAAGAAAACGTTATCTTGTCATTTTGTGCTGGTGGCTTGATCTGAGCCGTCTGATCGAGATCACGTACGAAAGTTGAGGGGAAAGTGCGTTTTCCCCATTTACATGCTCGGGAAGCCACTTGCTCGGAAGCCGGCCGAGTTTGTGAGTCTTCGGTCTTCGGCTAGTAGTTAGGAGTGTTCGGTCTTTTGTGTCCGGACGAAGGTCCGACATTGACCTACCGGAGTAGTTTAGATGGACTCGGAACCAAGTGTTGGCCCCCGGGACCATCGCTGGAGTTCGATGATTGTAGGAGCAATTCCGAACGGCGATCTACCCTTTGTTCGTCCGGAGACGAGCCGAGGAGGTAAAGTCGAGCCGAGTGTTGGACTCCGAACCATCGGTATAGTTCAACGGCTGTGGGAGCAATTCCGAACGGCGATCTACCCCTGGTTCGTCCGGAGACGAGCCGAGGAGGTAAAGTCGAGCCGAGTGTTGGACTCCGAACCATCGGTATAGTTCAACGGCTGTGGGAGCAATTCCGATCGGCGATCTACCCCTGGTTCGTCCGGAGACGAGCCGAGGAGGTAAAGTCGGGCCGAGTGTTGGACTCCGAACCATCGGTATAGTTCAACGGTTGTGGGAGCAATTCCGAACGGCGATCTACCCCTGGTTCGTCCGGAGACGAGCCGAGGAGGTAAAGTCGAGCCGAGTGTTGGACTCCGAACCATTCGTTAAATAAGAGGGGAGAGAAACATGCAAATTCACAAATATAACAGAGCTTTCTTTATTGATATTTGACGGCGAACCGTTTTACATAATACAATTTGAGAAAAAATGGGTTACAAGTTGGAGGAGAGGAATGGTTCGACACCTCGGATTACTTAGAGATGCGCCGGAGCGCTCTCTTGGTATTTCAGGAGGTGGTCGGCATTCCAGGTCCTCGGAAGCTCTCTGCCATCCATGTCTTCGAGCCGGTATGCCCCAGGCCGGACAACCTTTGTGATTCGGTACGGCCCTTCCCAATTCGGAGCTAGCTTGCTCCTCTGACTGGGGAGGGATATGGCTAGCTTTCTCAACACCAAATCTCCTTGCTCAAGGTTGGCGGGTCGGACCTTCTTATTGTACGCTAGCTCCACCCTCCTTCTGTAATTCTGTTGCCGAATCGATGCCCTTTCCCTCAGTTCATCTATCAGGTCCAAGTTTCCTCTGAGGTCCCTGGCATTCTGCGCTTCGTCATAGGCTATGAGCCGAGGGGAAGGAATTCCGACCTCGAGGGGTATCACGGCCTCGGCCCCATAGGTAAGGCTGAAAGGGGACTCTCCGGTGGGCGTCCGCTTGCTTGTGCGGTAGTTCCACAACACATTAGGGAGTTGGTCGACCCACAGTCCTTTGGAGCACTTGTCCAACCTCTTCTTGATTCCCGCGAGGATCTGCTTATTAGCGTTCTCGGCCTGCCCGTTCGACTGAGGGTGTGAGACGGACGAGAAGCGCTGTTGAATGACGAGGTCGTCGCATAGGGCTCGGAATGCTGTGCCGGTGAACTGAGTCCCATTGTCCGTCACGAGGACGCGGGGGACGCCGAATCTGCATATGACGCTCTTCCAGAAGAACTGCACCACTTTGTTCTCAGTTATAGTGGCGAGGGGCTCGGCCTCGACCCACTTCGAGAAGTAGTCGATGGCTACGACTAAAAACTTGAGCTGACCCGGAGCCGGTGGGAAAGGTCCTAGTAAGTCCATTCCCCACATCGCGAAGGGGATAGGGCTCGATAGGGAGGTGAGGTTGGCCTGAGGGAGGCGTCGGATGCTGGAGTGTCTCTGGCAGGAGCTGCACTGCCGAACATGTCGCTCGGCATCCCGAAGAAGGGTCGGCCAGAAGTACCCATAGTTCAAAGCTTTCCGGGCCAAAGACCTGAATCCGGAGTGTGCCCCCCCGATGCCCTCATGAAGCTCCCGTAGGGCATATTCGGCTTGATCCGGGGAGAGGCACCTTAGGTAAGGTCGGCCATCTATTTGAAAGAAGGAGCGCTTGTATAAAATGCCCTCGATCAAGACATATCGCTCGGCCCGGGTTCTGACTCGGCGTGCTTCTTTGGGATCTGAGGGCAGAACTCCATCCCTTAAGAATTCTACCAGTGGCTTCATCCAATTGTCCTGCAGCATGACCGGCAATGACTCCGCCGAGCGAGGTGTCTCGTCTTCGATGCTCGGTTTAGAGAGGACTTCAATCAGTACGGTCTGTTCTAGACCTTGCAGAGAAGACGAGGCTAACTTGGAGAGAGCGTCAGCTTGTGAGTTCTCCTCCCGGGGGACCCGTTGGATGATGGCTTCTTCGAACCGGCCCATGAGGTCCCGGACCTTGGCGAGGTACTTCGCCATTCGCTCGTCCCTGGCCTCATATTCGCCCAAGACCTGGTTCACGACTAGTTGGGAGTCACTGTGAATCCGAAGGCGCTGCGCCCCAGCACTTCGTGCGAGTCCGAGGCCAGCTATGAGAGCCTCATACTCCGCCTCGTTGTTCGAGGCCTTGAAGTTCATGCGGATCGCATACTGCAGGACGAAGCTGTCAGGGCCGTTCAGGATAATGTCGGCGCCACTTCCTTCACTGCAAGAGGATCCGTCTACAAAGACTGTCCAAATGGGGGGCCCATTCGGGACGTGGCCGACCTCAGGGATGGTGGATTCTACAATGAAGTCGGCGAGAGCCTGTGCCTTAATTGCCGTCCGAGGCTGATAGGAGATGTCGTGCTGACTCAGCTCTATAGACCACTTCATCAGCCGGCCCGAGGTTTCGGGCTTATGGAGGACTTGCTTGAGGGGTTGATCGGTGAGGACGACGACCGAGTGAGATTGGAAGTAGGGCCGAAGCTTTCTTGCCGCCATGACCAAAGCGTAGGCTATCTTCTCTATCCTCGGATAGCGGAGCTCGGTGTCCCGAAGCACCTTGCTCACGTAGTAAATGGGCCTTTGGGTCCGGTCTTCTTCTCTGACCAAAACAGCGCTCAAGGTCTGCTCGGAAGCGGCCAAGTAGATGAAGAGGGGCTCGCTCGGGATTGGCTTACTGAGCAGAGGGGGGTTCACCAGATAGGCTTTCAGCTGGTCGAACGATTCTTGCTGTGCCTGGCCCCATTCAAATCCTTTAGCGCCCCGGAGTGCTTTGAAGAAGGGGAGGCACTTTTCCCCTGACTTGGAGAGGAACCGACCGATGGCTACGAGCCGACCGGTCAGCTTCTGCACCTCTTTGACGTTCCGAGGCGGGGCCATGTCTAATATGGCTTTAATCTTCTCGGGGTTAGCTTCGATTCCCCGCTGGCTCACCATGAAACCGAGGAACTTGCCGGAGGAGACTCCGAACGCACACTTGTTCGGGTTTAGCCGCATGTTGTACTTCCTCAACACACTGAAAGCCTCCTGGAGGTCGGCTACATGGTCGGTGCCGCGGATGCTCTTAACGAGCATGTCATCAACGTACACCTCCATGTTTCGGCCGATCTGATGCCGAAAAACCTTGTTGACGAGGCGCTGGTAGGTGGCGCCTGCGTTCTTCAACCCGAAAGGCATTACTCGGTAGCAGTAGAGGCCTTGGTCGGTGACGAAGGAGGTCTTCGGGATGTCCGGAGGAAACATCCGGATTTGATTGTACCCCGAGAAGGCATCCATGAAGCTGAGGAGCTCATGGCCCGAGGTGGCGTCGATGAGTGTGTCGATGTTAGGGAGAGGGAAGGGATCCTTCGGACATGCCTTGTTGAGGTCGGTGAAGTCGATGCATATCCTCCATGAGCCATTGGACTTCTTGACCATTACAACATTCGACAGCCACTCAGGATAATTCACCTCCTGGATGAACTTGGCCTTCAGCAGCTTATCCACTTCCTCCTTGATTGCTTGCTGTCGCTCGGGAGCGAACTTTCGCCTCTTCTGCTGAACCGGTTTGCACCCCGGTTCGACGCTTAGGTGGTGGACGAGCAAGTCCTCGGAGATGCCGGGCATATCCGCGGCCGACCAAGCAAATAGGTCGCGGTTATCCCGGACGCACCTCACCAAGTCGGAGAACAGCACGGTCGGTAAGGACTTGCTGACGAGGAATTTTCGGCTCGGATCCTCGTCGGAGAAGAGCACTTCTTCTAACTCGTCCGCAAGCTCGGACGTTGGGCGAGCCTTCGGCTCGGGGATCTCGAGTGTCTCGAGCGAGAGCACTGGTCCCCCGGTGGAAGTCATGTAGCACTTCCGAGCTGTTTCCTGGCTTCCCCTGACTTCCCCTACCCCCGAACGAGTGGGGAACTTCATCTTCAAGTGGTATGCCGAGGGGACAGCCTCAAGAGCGGCTAGGCCGGGACGGCCTAGGATGACATTGTATGCTGCCGGGACGTCGACGACCATGAAGTCCATCGGCTCGGTCCGGGTAGTAGGGGTGCTTCCCGCAGTAACGTCTAGGGTTATCACCCCTTCGACGGTTACCGGGACCCCCGTGAACCCGTGGAGAGTATAGCCGGCCAGTTTAAGACGGTCCCGGGACAGCTGCAGGCCTTGAAAGGCCGAGAGGAATAGGATGTTGACCGAACTCCCATTGTCCACCAAAATCCTTTGTACCTTGAAATTGGCCATGCGGAGGTCGATGACGAGGGCATCGCAATGGGGGGTTCGGACTCCTTCAAGGTCGGCATCGGAGAAAGACACAGGGACGCCGAGACCCTTCGGGGGAGGGGCACTGTGGACCGAGTTGACTTCCCGGACGAAGGCCTTTCGGGAGGAATTAGAGGAGCCCCCCATCGGGCCTCCATGGATCAGGTGCAAAACCCGTTCTTCTTCGAACTCGGGTGTCTCCTCGCGCCGCTCGGAGCGCTTGTTAGCCCCCCGAGGGGGAGGTGAGCTCCGATCTGTTCGATCGTTACCTTTCACGAACTTGGCCAACTGCCCCCTCCGAATGAGTGCTTCAATCTCATCTCTCAGAGCTCGGCAGTCATTTGTGTCGTGCCCATGGTCTCGGTGATAACGACACCACTTATCTTTGTTCCTCCTCTTCGCCTGAGTGTGCATCCTCGGGGCCGGAGGGATGATTCCCTCCTTCTCTACCTCCATGAGGATAGTAGAGACATTAGTGGTGAGGGGAGTGAACTTCTCGAACCTGGGGGGAGGGCGGCGCTGACCGCCCATGTCCTTCTGAGCTTTCTTGGACCCTTCTTCTCCCGTCGCCTTCCTCTTTGACCCCGCGGCGGTGCCCCCGAAGCTCGGAAGGGCTTCGGCCTCCTCCGCCCGGATGTACTTCTCGCACCTCAGGAGGAGGTCGGCAAAGTCATGCGGGGGCTTCTTGGCCAGGGATGATCGGAGGTTGGCGTTAAGGACGTTCGACTGGAACGCCACGGTAGCCACGGACTGGTCCAAGGAAGTGATTGACCTGACTTCCGCGGTAAATCTTTTCACATAGTCCCATAACTTTTCTTGCTTCTCCTGCCGCAGGTTCAGCAAGGAAAGACTCGTCTTCTCGGCTCGTCGGCTACTCACGAAGTGAGTAATGAACAGTGTCTCAAACTGTTCGAATGAGAAGATGGACGAGGGGGCGAGCCTAGAATACCATTCCCGAGCCGACCCCCGGAGGGTGGCAGGGAAGGTCCTGCAGAGCACTGCGTCGGAAGCTTGATGGATCAGCATCAGGGTCTTGAAGCTCTCGACGTGGTCGACTGGGTCGGACTCCCCAGAGTATGTTTCAAACTGTGGCGGTTTGAAGTTCCTCGGTATATGGGCCTCCATGATCGACCGGGAGAAGGGGGGTCGGCTGGGACGGAAGGTTCCGGCTCGGGACTCTTCCTCCCTGTCCATGCGGCCGATGCACCTCTCCACCTCATGGATACGGCGGATGAGGGCGTCGTCCCTCCGCTGGTAGTCGTACGACCCTCCGGACTCCTCTTCGTAGGAAGGGGAGTGTGGACTGCGGCGCCGGTACTCCTGGGAGCGCCGAGGACTCTGTTGCCGTTGCTGTCAGCTGGGAGCCGGGGAAGGACTCCGGGTTCGGCACCGGGGACTGGGATCCCTGGGCGGCGTCGGAACCCTCTGAGCATTCTGGCCGTTCTGTCGGAGATTGAGGGCCTGCAGAACGGTCTCTTGAAACTGGAGGAACTCGGCTCGGCTGATGGGCATATCTCGGTCCCTCGGATGGCGCCGATCCCTGGGGGACCGGGACCTCCTCCTTCGGCGCTCAGGGGACGCCGCTCGGCCTCTGCGTTCCGGGGACCTTCCGCCGTCCCGACGACGTGGCGACCGCTCACCTTGACGCTGGCGGGAGGCTCCCTCTCGGGCCCGCCTCTCGTCAAGATGAGTACGGAGGTCGTCGTCCTTATGGCAGTTTTGGAGTGTGATGCGGAGGTCGGGGTGATGGGAAGCCATCGAGTCCGAGGACCCATTGTGGACCGAGACGTGGCACGGATTGACAGGCTGCTTCTCCTTCCGACCATTAGGACCGGACGGACCGTTGTTGGGCTGTTGCTTGGGAGGAGGAGGAGGTGGGACCTGCTGGGTCAGCGGAGGGAGGTCGGATTGAAGGATAGGATTGACCGGAGCTTCATTTGCCGGATCGGTGGGGTTGCCTCCACGGTTCGACCCTCTGGATCGGTTCTTCTTCGGCGGCATGGCTGCAGGGGAAGGCGGAGAATGGACTGAGACTGTTCGTGTGGTTTTCCCACAGACGGTGCCAATCTGTTACCGCTGATTTCGGTGTGGGGGTAAACAGATAGAATTTGTGGATCCGAGGAAAACCTGAACAGCTGACTCGGCCTGCTTGCTCCCGCCGCAACCTGCAAGGAAGTGCGAGACACCGGGGTTGATTCCGGCGACGCACCCTCCGACGCTCTTGTCAGTAATTAGTATAAGATTAGGAAAGAGCTTAAGTGGTGAAAAAGTGATTAACCTGGTCTTGGTGGTAGAGGGGCTGTATTTATAGTCGCCTTTGGAATGATTTGGATCCTGATTTCCTGGCTAACATTTAGGAGCAAAATCCTCCTATTCTGTTTTAGGAAAGTAGGCCTTGATTCCCTGGTGAGAGTAAATCAAGCTTATTGATTTGATCTAATCAAATCAGTGGCCTGATTCTCCCTTGGTGGACCGGGTTCGTATCGGGTCGGAACCCGCGCCCAGTTGGAGTGGATCTATTCGCGGGCGGTTGGTTTCGTGAGGCGGAGACCCAATACCCGTTTTGGATCCATCTGTATGTGAAATTACCTTTTTACCCCCGTGCTTCAAGATTCGTGCTCGATCTGGACGGTCCCGATTTAATCCCCAATTTTAGCCATATCAGATGGGTAAGAGGTTGTGTATTCCGGATAATGCAGATTTGAGAGAGAGTATCTTGCAGGAAGCACACAGTACCTTATTGTCAGTACATCCTGGAGGCACAAAGATGTACAGGGACATCAAACATCATTTTTGGTAGTCTAGTATGAAGAGGGATGTGGCAGATTTCGTGGCAAGGTGTCTGACTTGTTAGCAGATCAAAACAGAAAATCAGAGACCTGGAGGTCTGTTACAGCCGTTGCCCATTCCGAAGTGGAAATGGGAGAATATCAGTATGGATTTCATCACGAGTTTGCCGAGGAGTTCGAAGGGAAATGACTCGATTTGGGTTATTGTGGACCGTTTGACTAAGTCGGCTCACTTTCTAGCCATGAAGATTACTTGGTCGATGGAGAAATTGGCCGAGTTGTACATTGGTGAAATTGTGAGACTTCATGGAGTTCCTGTGTTGATTGTTTCCGATAGAGATGCAAGGTTCACTTCAAGGTTTTGGAAGAGCCTACAAGCAGCTTTAGGCACCAGAACTGATTTCAGTACCGCGTTTTATCCACAGACTGATGGTTAGACGGAGAGGGTGAATAGAGTGTTGAAAGATATGTTGAGGGCTTGTGTTATGGATTTCGGTGGTAGCTGGGAGAGATACTTGGCATTGGTTGAGTTTGCTTATAACAACAGTTACCATGCAAGTATCGGGATGGCGCCGTATGAGGCTTTGTATGGGCGGAGGTGCAGGACACCAGTTTGTTGGTACGAGGTTGGCGAGAGGCAGATGTTTGGACCTGAGATCGTGCAACAGAAGACAGAGCAGATTGAGCTGATTCGCAAGAGGTTGGTTGAGGTTCAGAGTCGGTAGAAGAGTTACGCTGATACTCGACGAAGGGATTTGAAATTTGAGGTTGGGGATGCAGTTTTTCTCAAGGTGTCTCCGACCAAAGGAGTGATCAGATTTGGTAAGGGAGGCAAGTTGGCGCCAAGGTATATTAGGCCATACAGGATCGTGGAGCGGATTGGCAAGACAGCATATAGATTGAAGCTTCCAGAGGAGTTGGCACAGGTGCATGATGTATTCCATGTGTCATTGTTGAGGAAGTATGTGCCAGATCAGAATCATCAGTTGGTAGAGATTCCTGAAGGTCTATAGGTGAACATGAGTTACAAAGAACAGCCTGTTGAGATCACTGATCGTAGGGAGAAAGTTCTTAGGAGCAAAGTGATACCTATGGTCAAGGTGTTGTGGAGGAATCAGCAGTTTGAGGAGGCTACTTGGGAGCCAGAGGATCGCATGCAGAAGGATTTCCCTGAGCTTTTTGTATGAATGTATTTTTCTTTTATGTGATTGTAATTCTTTTGGATGATTGTACCATTGAATTGAGTTGTGTTCCTTCTGATTTGATAATGTTCTCATATGCAATTGTTTGAACTATGTTTCCATTTATGAGATATTGCATTCTTTGTTGGCATGTTGTTTGGACCCATTAGTAGTAGTTCTAAGGACAGAACTCTTCTAAGGAGGGAGTGATGTAGTACCCCGTATTTTTAAATATTATTTTAAAGGTTTATAAATGAATTAAAATAATTTTTGGGGATTTAATAAATATTTTTCTGGAAATCTATCTTTTACACGTGCAAAACACGTGCAAATGTTTCTTGAGAAGTTCAAAAGCTAAAATTTCTTCATGGAAAATCATTATTTATTATTTGGGATTTATTTGTAATTTTTCTAGATTTTTCTGATAATTATTGATCTATTTGCAAATATTAAGAAAAAAATGGACTTTTTGCAAAATTGCCATTTTGAGGGGGCAAAACTATTTTCTGGACTCATGAAATAGTGCCGACTCTTTGCAAAATTATCCAGGTGTGAGTGAAATAGTCTCCGGAATTACCTGTGGTGTGGGATTGATCTTCGGAATTATCGGGGTCGAGGCGACGCACATGTGGTGTTCGTGTGATGAGGTGCCATTGCTTGCGGTGTGGGGGATTCTCGAAGATTCCCAGGTGTGAGTGAAATAGTCTCCGGAAATATCTGTGGATAGAGTTTGACCTCCGGAATTATCGGGACATGGGTTAATACTCACAGTTTATCTTTATCTCATAGTAGTCATCGTGTTAGGATTAGTTGCATATCGGGGATTAAACCCTATAATATGGAGACGTTAAGGGCTTGCACCGGACCTATGTACTATGGAATACATAGACTTCGACAAGTACGCATTAGAGAGTCCGCATATAGAATTGTGTCTTCTTGACTTGGTTTTATGCTGACACTTAGTTTAGCTTCACTTGATATTTACATGTTTCCTTGCTATGTCATATTTATGTATTCTTGTTTATTATATGTTGTTTATGAATCCATACTTAATGTTTATTTATGTTGTTTGTTTTTATGTCACTCACACCTTTATGGCTGACCCCTTTAGTTTTGGGGGTTAGGGATCATCTCTAGCCTCATGTTTACAGGTTATTATTGCTTAGAGCTTGGGGTTTGGATGCTTGAGTTCAAGTGATTTAGTGACATATGTAAAATGAAAAGTGTTGTAAAGAAAAGTGATTTGTGATTTAAGTGTATTGTATTCCGCTATGCTATGTAATTGATTATTGTAATGAAAGTTGAAAATTTTTTATTAGTGTTAAATTGTGTTTAATATTACATTGAAGTGGATGCTGGGAATTGTGCCACGTATTTTCTAAGATATCATATTAGAAATTCGGGGCGCTACACGGTGAGTGTCGGCTTTTCGCTTTTTGTAGGCAACTTTTATGTTCGCAACTTTTATGTTTGATTTTCTAACTCCTTGCGTTTCTTATTGCTGCAGATAACCGTCCACTTTGGTCATCTCATGGAGAAGATGACGGAGTTGGAGAAGGACCTCAAGAAGGAGGCCGACCGAGCTCAGACTGAAAAGGCTCGAATTGGGAACGAACTCGACAAGTTGAAGGTCGAGTTCGAGGGGAAGGCGACGAGGCTCGAGTACCTCGAGGGCCTTGTCACAAGGCTCGAGGGCGACCTGCTCCTGTAGAATGAGGAGGCGGCCAAGCAGCTGGCCAAGGCGGTGGAGGCCAAGGCTGCAGCATTGAAGGAAACCGAAGTGGCCACCTTGGCGAAGGCGTAAGGCTTCCTCGCTGCAAACATAGCCAAGGCATACGCCCAAACCATCGCTCAGATGTCGGAGCGATTTCCTGAGTTCGACTGATCTGGAAGGAGGCTTTTCCCAGACCACGTCGACGGCTTCGACCCCGAGTCAGAGGAGGAAGGAGGGGACAACGGAGATGACCCCGAGGTCAAGGTTGTCAGCAAGGTACAGGGGTCCGTGGTGACTCCGCTGGCGATGGTGGCTCCTTCGGGGGAGTCCGACCCCGCCCAATCTCGACGCCCCGGGAAAGAGGTCGTCCCCTGACTTCTTCTTCTTTCTTTTGTTTGTTTGTTTTTTTTTGTCTTGTGAGTTGCCGATTGTATCGCCTAATTGCGGACTGGCCACCGCGTTTTTGTTATGAATGAAAATGCAACTTTTCGAGCTCGACCCTGTTTTTTTTTTTTTGAGTAGTCTTGAAATTTGACTAAGTGTTTGAACACCAGATTTTAGTCTTCATTGGGTGCATGCAGCCTTGTTCAGGAGTCGGATGTGAATATTTACTGAGCATTCTTATTGTCTGCTTTGTACTTTTCAGCTCGCCGAGGTGACCCAGTCAGTCGAACCCACACGCTCGGGGGAGGAGTTTCGTTCTGAGGTCGGCTTAGGGGCGACGAGGTTCTGTTTGACCAGGTGCCGAGAGAACCTTTACGATGTCGAGTTGGGGTTGCGCAGAGCCAAAAGTGAGCGGAACCATCTGCAGCTGATCTTAGGCCGGCGAGACATCGAGATTCGGTGACTCGAGGGCAGTCTCGCTGAGATAGCTCCCGTAGACGAGAACGATGGCTCGTCGACAGCCTTCACCAATGGGATGAGGCTTAAATGCCTCCAACACTCTTTGTCGAAGATGACAACGGAAAGGGACGATGTCACGCCCCGCTTCCCAAAATACGGAAATGCGAGTACGTGACGAAGCCCAGCGAATGATCTTAACATCATCCATAAGCTGTAGGATCGACTCAGCATCACAACAAGAATATATCAAGATATATTTACAACCAAGCACGCATGAATAATTTATTAAGCAACAGAAAACAATTTAAACAAATAATAATATTCAAATAGTTCCCATGTCTGGATCAAGTGTAAACTCGGAAACAAGTCTTATACAGCAGAAGAAATAAATACCTTAAGGAAAGCAATTATTTAAACAAGTTCTTGCTCCAAGCGAAGCCTGAAATGTCTGCTCGCCAATTCCAGCAGGCAACTCGTCTCCAAAGTCTGCTTAATAAATATAAAAAAGGAAAACAAAGGGAAAACAAGAGAAAATGCCCTTAGTGCAAGCTAGGGCCACAAATAGTGAAAACGAGTACAAGTATGGGGAACAAGAATTGGAATCAAGAATGTAACAGAGATACGACACGTAGTGGGAATCTAAGAACTAGCTAACAAGAAGGATGACTCAAGTAAACAGGCTGGATAACAAATATTAGTGGTAAAACAAGTGACAAGTGAACACATAGGGTATCTAACCTCAAGTGACACATCTAGTTCAAGTGTCAGGTATCTAGTCTCAAGTCTAGTGTCAAGTTGTCAGGTCTCAAGTATCAAGTTGTCAAGTATCAAGTAACAAGTTATCAAGTAACAAGTAACATGTATCCAGTTCAAGTTTCATGTATCGGGTTTCATGTGTCAAGTTCCAAGTATCAAGTAGTCAAGAATCGTGTAAGCATGTTTCATGTTCAAGTCTTATAGTTATTACTATCTAGGTAGCACTTCATGCATCTATCCTTTTACTACATGGTTGCTACAGTCAAAACAATTTCGTTTAGACCTAGTAATGGATTTTATAGTGCGGCGTACTCAGGTATCAAGTATCAAGCAAGTCATGGTTCATGAATCGGAAAATAAATAACAAGCACGAAAGCAAGTTCGCGAATCCACTAACAAGTTCAAGAACCGCACAATGGGTTCATGAATCAAACAAGTTCATGAGCCAAGTAACTGACTCCATGAATCGATCAAGATACAACAAGTTCATGAACCAAGTAATTGGAAACCACGGGCCCCCTTCCGAGTACACTTACCTATATTGTCCACTCTATAGTCTTTCCCATAACCTCGACTTGTTACTTTTATTAATTCTTATCAAGCAAGCATGCAAGTGTGCGAAACAAGGTACGAGAAAGTGGTGGGAAACACGTGTCAAAACAGCGAATCACACAGCTAAAGTGTTCAGGCAGAATTTGTGTTTTTGAGTTTATACATGTAAAACAGTATTGAAATAATGTTAATTAATTCTAAGAAAATTTGGGGATGTCCTATAGGGTGTCCAGCAACTACATATGAAATTTCAAATCGAACGCTTGCTGTTTACATAGCCAAATTAATTCGCAAAGTAAAAGTGTGCAGCAGTTTTGCAAATCTGCGTCTACCGACACAGCTGCAGTAAAACTGCAATAACTCCAAGACCGTAACTCTGAATTCAAATATTTTGGAGTCTAACGACATCTAGACATCCAGATCTACATTTACTATTCAGGGCTCGGGTTCAGATTCTGATGTTAAATGGGTCGAAACAGCAAAAGAAGATTCAGAACAGCAACATGTGGGAATAACTTACTAGTATAGATTTCATGGAAATTTGTTATTAGGCGTCTAGGTTATTGTGTGTTATAAATACATGATATTGGTGGTTCAAACAGCAAGTAATAATTATTTTCCAAGTCAAATGGTTGTAAGTTCTTCAAATACAAAATATACCATGTGTCTACAATTTAGGGCTCCTTAATCTCATATGTTCATGTGTTCAAGGGGTAAAAGAGTCTAGGTAATTATAATTTAACACGATGAAATTTTGTGACTCTTAGAATTATAAAATTTTGGAGGATTGATATTAATCAACAACGATAGTCAATGAGGAGTCACAATTCTAACTGTTTGTAGTATTTTTCAAGGGATGCTTGTACTAGAACAAATTGTACAAGGATACTTGCCTTAATTTGACGATGATTAGATCCACTTATTGTAGGAAATTGGGTTGAAAAATCCCGGAAGAAGTCCTCCAAAAGCACGTGCGAAGATCCAATAAAAACGCCCAAAATTTCCCCACACCCGATCGGCAAACAGCGAACAGCGAACTGGATCGGCTGCGCCAAAACACGGAACAGCCAAGCGAGCGAATCAGATCGTTTCAATGCAGCGGATCTGGCCGAACAGCAAACAGCGGATCTGGGATTAGTGTGGACAAACACGGGATAGCGATCACGGCGTGAATCTTGGCGCGATCCTACGATCGAGATCTGATCCCGCCCTTTTCCCTTTCTTCTTCTTCTTCGTTCGCTTCTCCGAAATAGAGTGCGAGAGGGAGAAGGGGTGACGGCGATGCACGGCGATGGCTTCGACGGCGACACTACGTCGAGGAGAGACGCGGCGACGGAGTAGCATGGCGCTGTCGTCGAGGAGCTCTATTTTGCTCAGAGAACAGGGGAGAGTGGCGACAGGGGGGTTTCTCGGCATGTGGATGGCGATGAGGGTCAGTGGTGGTCGTGGCAAGGTGGCGAGGCGAGGACAAGACAGTGAGCGGGGACGCACTGGCTGCGACTGGGGACGGGAGCACCGGAGGAGTTCTCGGAGGTCGAGGCAGAAGGCGATGCGGGATGGTGGAGCGATGGCGCAGGGGAGCGACGAGAAGAGGAGCAGTGACGGGAGGTGGCATTGAAGACTGGGGTTTCGAGGAGGTCGGAGCTCCGAAGGGGTTGGCAAGGCAGAGAGCGGAGTGGTTGACGATGGCGAGATTGATCGGGCGGAGAAGGCGGAGGTGTTGGGTTCTCTGTGGTGGGTTCGACTGTGGGAGGCGAAGCTTGAGGTCGGGGTTGCCAACGGTGAGCTTAGTCGGAGAGGGTGTGCGGGGTGGCACGGCGGTGTGAAGCTCTGGCAATGGAGGGAGGGCGGACGCGATAGAGAAGACGCCCGGTGGTCGAGCAGGGGAAGAAAGGAGGAGAGAGATGAGTTGTTCTGTTTTTGATTTGTTTGGTTGAGAACCAGAGAAGAGAGATGGAGAACGGGGAAGAGGGTATTAATATAATAATAAGATAATGGGTGTGAGAAGTTGGGGTAGTTACGAGGAGTGGGGAAATGTGTAGGCAAGGTAGGGAGGGAGTTAGAGTACGGAACAAAAAGTGGGGTGAAGAAAATATATTCTATACGGGTGGGTATAGGTTTAATCTGTACAATTAAATGGGTTCTGGGTTTAGTGGGCTTGGACTTTAATAATGGGCTCAAAATATTAAATAAAATAATTTAGATATTGGGCTAAACAATTGGGCTCACATTTAATAAAATTAATAATGTAAACTTGGGCTTATAATGGACAATTGAGTTTATAAAAATAGTTTAATTAACGAAATCAATTAGAGAAAAATAGTTAGGAGATACTGAGGATTTAAATAGGGAAAAATACTTTGAAAATACGTATTAATGAAAACAGGGGTTACAGACAATATGCTCACCGAGGTTCACCACCTGCAGATTGTGGAGGCAGAGCGTCTGGTGGAAGAAGAGGAGTTGACGACGGCGGTGGGTAAGCTGATAGCTGAACGCGACGAATTGATGGCAGAGGTCGACGCGTTGAAGAGGGCCACGGTAGACAAGGGCATGAAAGTCACCCAGCTCCGCCGAATCATTGCCAGTTGTCCTAGCATCCCGAGCTCCACTGTGCCTCCTCGCTTCGAGGTGGACGTTAAAGACGATTCCCTGAAGCAATGGATCACCGACCTGGAGGCGGAAGTGGCTCGCCTCAAGCCGCATTCGGGGCCAATTAATGTCAGGAGCACTTCATGCACCCGCGAGGAGAGCGAACGAGGCATTTCGTTTTATGAACTCTCGATCCGTTCGCCCATTTCTCAACCAAGTCCGGGTGATGCCCAAAGTTCTATGGCGATATCATCGAGCGGAGCATCCGTTGGCCCAACTCTCAGGAGGAGTGCCGAAGATACATCTCAGTTTGCCGGTTTAGGGACGAGCTCCAGGGTCAAACGCCGCCGTCCCCGAGTATCTTTAAAGCGGAACATCCCTGCGCCTAGGAGGCGTTGAAGATCTCTTGTTTTCCAAGTTTTGTATTTTGTCTAAGTGTTATGAGTGGGCTTCGTAGTTTTGGCTTTTCAACTTGTAACTTCATTGTAAAGAAGGGCACCGTCTTGTACTGTCTTCCCACACTTAATTGAGATGAGGCTTTTTTCTTTCTTGGACTTGTGCTTTAGTAGTCTTGTGTCGTTGTGTTACTAGTTACTATCTTTAGCATGTCGAGGTCCTAAAGCAAGATATTTGCTCCTTTGGTCATCTGTGCCAAGAGCGCTCGACAAGGCTTGCCGAGGTCCCAGAGCAAGATTTTTGCT
Organism: Hemerocallis citrina; assembly: GCA_017893485.1. NCBI lineage: Eukaryota > Viridiplantae > Streptophyta > Magnoliopsida > Asparagales > Asphodelaceae > Hemerocallis > Hemerocallis citrina. The sequence goes on along the minus strand of CM030358.1, from coordinate 182,454,478 downwards.
CGTTTGGGCGTCGGTGCCAAGACCGCTCGGCGAGAGGTGCCGAGGTCCAAAGCAAGATTTTTGCTTGTTTGGTCGTCGGTGCCAAGGTAGCTCGGCAAGGCGTGCCGAGCACAGCCTCGAGCCTCTTAACTCGTGAATTTGTAAGAGAAGTAAGTTTCTTGCAGTGGAGAGCAGCCTTTTGGAGGATTATTTCGACTTTAAACGAACCATGAGAACCAAAGGTTAGCTCCTCCAAGTACTCTTCTCCCATGTCTAGTCTAGTTGTAGGAACTTTGTGCGCGACGGCGGAGCACGTTCCGACGGTTGTGGGAGCAATTCCGAATGGCGAACCGCTTCTAGCTCGCTTAAGAGCGAGCTTGCAAAGCGGAGTCGAGCCAAGTGTTGGACTCCGAACTCGTCGTTTGAGTATGTTTTAACGGTTGTGGGAGTAATTCTGAATGGCGAAGCGCTTCTAGCTCGCTTAAGAGCAAGCTTGCGAAGCGGAGTCGAGCCAAGTGTTGGACTCCGAACTCGTCGTTTGAGTATGTTTCAACGGTTGTGAGAGCAATTCTGAATGGCGAACCACTTCTAGCTCGCTTAAGAGCAAGCTTGTAAAGTGGAGTCGAGCCAAGTGTTGGACTCCGAACTCGTCGTTTGAGTATGTTTCAACGGTTGTGGGAGCAATTCCGAATGGCGAACCGCTTCTAGCTCGCTTAAGAGCGAGCTTGCGAAGCGGAGTCGACCCAAGTGTTGGACTCCGAACTCGTCATTTGATTATGTTTCAATAGTTGTGGGAGCAATTTCGAATGGCAAACCGCTTCTAGCTCGCTTAAGAGCGAGCTTGCGAAGCGGAGTCGAGCCAAGTGTTGGACTCCGAACTCGTCGTTTGAGTAAAAGAAATTAAAAACAGAGAGATGCAAACAATCACAAGAAAATTATGAAAAAAATAAGCTCTTTATTAATTACTATTAGCCGGCTGCTTCTAAGTTGCAAGCCGTTATTACATTGAAAAATAAAGAAGCAAAATACAAGTGAAAGGAAAGGAACGGTTCGACATTTGAAGGTACTTAGAGAGGCGTTCAGGCACTCTCTTGGTACTTCAAGAGATGGTTGGCATTCCAGGTCCTGGGAATCTCTCTGCCTTCAAGATCTTCAAGACGGTATGCTCCGGGCAGGACTACTTTGGTGATCTTGTAGGGTCCTTCCCAATTCGGAGCCAGCTTACTCTTTTGGCTGGGAAATGAGATAGCTAACTTCCTGAGAACTAAGTCCCCCTCTTTGAGATCAGTGGGACAGACTCTCTTGTTGTAGGCCAGTTCGAACCTCCTTCGATAGTTTCGTTGGCGAATTGAAGCTCTTTCACGGAGCTCATCGAACAAATCCAGATTCGTCCGGAGCTCTCTGGCATTTTGCTCTTCTTCATAGGCCATAAGGCGAGGAGATGGCAGGCCAACTTCCAAGGGTATCACAGCTTCGGACCCATAGGTGAGATTGAAGGGCAACTCTCCTGTGGGGGTCTGTTTCGTAGTGTGGTAATTCCACAGTACGTTAGGGAGCTGCTCCGCCCATAAGCCTTTGGCGGACTTACTAGCCTCTTTTTGATACCGGAAAGGATCTGTCGGTTGGCATTTTCCACTTGGCCATTTGATTGAGGATGGGAGACAGAGAAGAAGCGTTGCTGAATGGCGAGGTCTTCACACAGAGATCAGAATGCAGCCCCTGTAAATTGTGTTCTGTTATCGGTTATTAGCACCCGAGGCATGCCGAACATACAGATAACGTTCTTCTATAAGAACTGAAGCACTTTTCTCTCAGTGATTGTAGCCAAAGGCTCGGCCTCTATCCACTTTGAGAAGTAGTCAATCACCACGACTAAGAACTTGAGTTGGCCGGGAGCTGGTGGAAACGGGCCTAGTAAGTCCATCCCCCACATTGCGAAAGGGATCGGACTTGATAGGGAGGTGAGTTGCGCTTGGGGTAGGCGACGAATGTTGGAGTACTGTTGACAAGAGCTGCATTGTCGGACATGTCGCTCGGCGTCTTGTAGGAGGGAAGGCCAGAAGTACCCATAGTTCAACACCTTCCTAGCGAGGGATCTTGACCCTGAATGTGCTCCGCCTATACCATCGTGGAGCTCTTTCAAGGCATATGAGGCTTCTTCCGGGGACAGGCACCTCAAGTATGGTCTGCCGTCTACTTGGGTGTAGGAGCGTTTGTACAAGACCCCCTCAACAAGGGTGTACCGCTCCACTTTGGTTCAGACTCGACGAGCTTCCTTAGGGTCTTTGGGGAGGATCCCATCTCTTAGAAATTCTATCAGAAGTTTCATCCAGTTGTCTTGAAGTTGGACGAGCAGCGACTCTATCGAGTCGGGAGTTTCTTCTTCTATGCTCGGTCTTAGGAGCACTTCAATCAGGACGGTCTGCTCGAGACCTTGAAGGGAGGAGGAGGCCAACTTAGAGAGGGCATCTGCTTGGAAATTTTCTTCTCTGGGGATCCGCTGAATGAGCGCATCTTCAAATGAAGCCATGAGATTTTGGACCTTGGCTAGGTACTTAGCCATTCGGTCATCTCGCCCCTCGTACTCTCCTAAGACTTGGTTCACGACTAGTTGTGAGTTGCTAAATATTCGGAGACGTTGTGCCCCTGCTTTGCGAGCCATACCGAGGCCGGCTATAAGGGCTTCATACTCCGCTTTGTTGTTGGAGGCCTTAAAGTTGATGCAGAGGGAGTATTGAAGAACGAAGTCATCTGGGCCTGCTAGAATGACCCCGGCTCCGCTCCCTTCGATGCAAGAGGACCCGTCTAGATATACTGTCCAGATAGGAGGCCCGTTTGCTGCCTAACTGACTTCTGGGAAGATGCTTTCAACAATGAATTCAGCTAAGGCCTGTGCCTTGATTACGGTCCGAGGCTGATATGATATGTCATGCTGGCTCAGCTCGATCGACCACTTCATCAGACGACCTGAGGTCTCGAGCTTGTGTAGGACTGGCTTAAGCGGCTGGTCGGTAAGAATGACCACCGAGTGGGACTGAAAATACGGACGAAGCTTCCTAGCTGCCATAACCAAGGCGTATGCCATCTTCTCCAATCTTGGATAGCAGAGCTCGACATCCCAGAGTACCTTGCTCACATAATAGATGGGCTTCTGAGCCCTATCTTCTTCTCTCACTAGGACAGCACTGGGGGTTTGCTCGGAGGTAGCTAAGTAAAGGTAGAGTGTCTTCCCGGGGATAGGCTTGCTGAGGAGAGGGGGGTTGACTAGATAAGCTTTAGCTGATCGAATGATTCTTGCTGTTGTTGACCCCACTCGAAGCCCTTAGCCGCCCTAAGTGCTTTGAAGAAGGGAAGACACTTTTTCCCTGACTTAGATAGGAAGTGCCCTATGGCTGCGAGGTGCCCCATCAGCTTCTGAACCTTTTTCACATTTTTGGGAGGAGCCATGTCCAGTATGGCTTTGATCTTCTCGGGGTTAGCTTTGATTCCTCTATGGCTGACCATGAAGCCTAGGAATTTTCCCGACGAGACCCCGAACGCACACTTGTTTGGGTTGAGCCTCATATCATGCTTTCTCAATACATCGAACGCTTCCTGTAGATCGGCAATATGGTCGGCCCCATGGATGCTCTTAACTAGCATATCATCAACATACACCTCTTGTAACACCCCGAATTTCAAATAAGGATAAACTCGGGATTTCACAGGATCTTTACTTCACTTCGTACAATTTTACAAGGAAAATTTAAAACTTTTCATTCACAATACATCAGAGTTTCTTTACACTTGATTTTTACACAGCGGAAGACTAAAAGATTACAATAATGAAAAACAACTTGTATAACTTTAACATCATTTGCAACATCTTTAATACTGAACAGCAACATCATATCCACTTTATAACTCCATGAATAGTCCATTACCTGCATGTCAGTCTGTGGGCACGTCAGTCACTTACAACTGACGAAATGTTATACACGGCTATCCTCTCTATGCCGGGAATAGTATAACGATCTCATACTTTAACAAATCACAAAAAGATTGAATGAACATATAAAGTGTCAAAATGTGATTATTCTAAACATAAGTGTATGTCATGCCTTAATGCCTAATGCACACAATCCTACACTAGGATGACACTAATGCACACTTGTTCGGATTCTATGCATCCCATACTACATAGGTCCGAGGGCAAGCGCCTACGTTCTTCACAATACAGGGCTCGATCCCTTGCCATGGAAACTACCCGGTAGCAAAACAAAGTTCAGACTATTCCACGAATGTGAATCCCAGCCTTGGAGTCCACCGCCAGCTGTTATAACAGATTCCACATCGTACGAACCGTCCCGTATGTGACCCTCTAGCCCAGTATATATATATATATATACATTGGAGACGGTAAACACAAAAATCCATCCGTCCGACTACTCAAGATCTTGGAGTCCACCGCCGACCCGTCCTCATAGTCCCGGATTAAAATATAATAAGTCGTCTCCCACAGGGCAACCTCAGTCCACCAATTGGGTCTATAGTCTTGGAGTCCACCGCCGACTATATAGAGCACCCCACTTACGTTTCCCTAAGTTTACTACATCTTCACTTATGTGCCTAAATTTTCCTAAGTTCAAGACATGAATAATTTCCATTCAAAGAATTAGTTTTTCCTCCTACCGGTCTTAATCAATAAATACGAGATGGCTCCTTAGCCATATCTCCAAATCATTTCTCAATTCTTTTCTTTCAATAATGCCGGTACCGAGGTCTTACTAACTCAAAGTCATAAGCTTTCATGTACAAGAAGCATGGGTACATATACCCTTTAATAATCATGTCTTAACTTATTATATTCATGTCTCTAACTTATCCATACTTTAATCAATGTCTCATCTTTGCATCACTCATGATTCATTCGTTCACAATCTTTGAAAACAATAATTCTTTTCATGACATAAATCCATCACTTTAAGTCTCTTTAGCAACTTAAGCACATATAATATATCTCAACCACATTAACCTTTCTTAAACAAAATTTAGAGTATAACCTTTTCAAAAGAAAAATCATTTCACACAATGATAAATCTCATACTCTTTAATAATTAAAATCTTAAGTCAGAAACTCATTATCCAATTTGAGCATGTATACTAATCAAGTATTCAATTTAAAAGAAATAATCTCCTTGAGACAATTTATTCTCATACCAACACTTTACTTTTCTTCTAAAAATCTAAATTATGCTCTTAATTAATCTCTACTTCTCTACTATTATAACGAGAGAAGGCCTTAATGTATTTTGTCCTCAACCCAAATAATTACAGAGCTGATCCACTTTCGAAATTATTTACCAAACTGGTCCACTTTTGAACTTATTTACCAAACTAGTCCACTTTCGAAAATATTTACCCGACTGACCTATAACAGTTTTTTTTTCTTTTTACCTAAAAATCGTTTATCCAAAGATCCAACACTTTATGATATTGAAATAAACTTTCTCTTGACTGAGATAAATTTTAAAAACAGTAGCAAATCTCATTTCAAACTCTTTTTAAAATATGTATTTCTATTTTTAAATAATTCCCCTTCTCATTCTAGATATAGATTTTGCATTTTTCTCAAAAAAAAACTTGATTTCTAGGAGTTTTATTCATGAAGACTAGTTTATGTCCACCATCAAACTAATTGAATTTTGGTAATAAAGATAAACATGTCTCTTAATCATCAAGGATAATTCTTTTATGAAGAATTATATTTTTACATAACAACATGCAATAGTAGACATATTTTGTAGTAATAATCTAATTCATCTTTCTTTCTTTCTTCATTTGACTCATCATGGTATCAAGCATAATTTTAGTATAACAATATTACACATGAATCGTATATTCAACACATACAAATTTCCTAAGCATATTAGCATGATTCTTAGTATTAATTTATGTTGTCAAAATTCTTCTTTCTCCTTAATATGGTGACAATTGGTTACTTAATCACAACAAGATTTCTTCATTCATTGTAGACTATATTAACATGGATTTTGTTTACAAACATCATATCATGTTCAATCTACACTACACATTTATAAATTTTAAGCATGCATTCTCTACATTAGAAAGTAAGAAATCACCCACTAACACAATGTTAATCTATTTGTCAACATAGCATGATTCACTATTAATCTCACCACAATCATAGTATAGTTATTCTATTTTATCAACTCAAAACTACTCATTCATTTTATTATTATTTTTTTATTTGCATGTACATTCTAAAAAAAAATTAGAAAGTAGGAGACACCCACCTCAATGAAGTTTGAACAATGAAAGGGAAAGATGAGACACTTCTTCTAGCTCCAAGACAACTCCTAGCAAGCTCCCTTTCCTTAGCAATGGCTTCCTCTAGCAATTCCTCCAAGCAAAAGGGCCTCCAAGCACACTAACTTTCTTACTCTCTTTCTTTTTCTTACACTCTTTTCTTTCTCTCTTGCTTCTCTTTCTTTTCTTTCTCTTATTTTTCTCTCTTTCTTTCTTCTATTTGCTATTGCTTGATTTGCTTTTTGGTGTCAAGAATGAGAAGAGAAATGGTGGCTATTTATAGGATTTTGCTAGGGACTATATTGCAAAATCTCCCACATAATAAATTACTCAAATCAAATTTTCACCTCTTCACTTTCTTAACCTCCCTAACTCCCAACTCTTCATCTCCCCACTCTCCATGAACTTAACCACTCCATTAATCCCCTCCCCTAGCCCACAAAATGGTCCAAATACATTTGTGTGTGTATGCATACATGCACAAACAAATATGAATACATTTCTATAACTCAAAAATGTGTACTAATATTGTAACTTGTCATGTATAATTTAATTTGTGATTTTAATAATGGGCTTGCTACATTGGCTCATTTCTAATTAATTAGTTTGATTATCTAGTGGGCTTGCTACATGGGCTCATTTTATTCAACTAATTTAATTATCCTAGTGGGCTCTCTTTTTAATTAGTCTATTGGGCTAGAATTTAACTTTAAGTCCATGGATCAAAAGAAAAGCTAAATAAAACTAATGCATGCTAAAAATAGTAAAATGAGAGTGGCAAAATGAGAATAAAAATTTGCACGTGCACCATACGTGCAAGAAAATGCATTTTAATCAAAATAGGGGGAAAATAAATTTTCGTTTTATAAAATAGATTTAAATACATAAAAATAAATAATTTAAACCTATAGAAAAATATTATACGTAGTGGTGGAAACACGTGCATCAAAACACGTAAAAAGCACGTAAAATACAAGATTGAAATTTGATATTTTGTTGACTCCAAATAGTGTAAAAATCAATAAAGGAAAATGCATAAATAGTTGTCAATCAAAATACGTGATGAAAACACGTTACAAAATATACGTGCGTAACACACAGGGGCAAAATTGTAATTTCAATTTTGCGGGGTGTTACACCTCTATGGTGCGGCCGATCTACTCCTGAAATACCTTGTTGACGAGGCGTTGATAGGTCGCACCGGCATTCTTTTGCCCGAAGGGCATTATCCTGTAGCAGTAGAGCCCCTGATCGGTGACGAAGGAGGTCTTTGGGATATTCGAGGGGAACATTCGGATTTCATTATAACCGGAGAAGGCATCCATGAAGCTGAGGAGTTCATGACCCGAAGTTGCGTCGATCAAGGTATCGATGCTAGGGAGAGGGAATGGATCTTTAGGGCATGCCTTGTTAAGGTCGGTGAAGTCGATGCATATTCTCCAGTTCCTGTTGGCCTTCTTTACCATAACAACGTTTGAGAGCCACTCGGGATAGTTGACCTCTTGTATGAATCGAGCCTTAAGGAGCTTGTCCACTTCTTCCTTTATGGCTTGCTGGCGCTCGGGGGCAAATTTGCACCTCTTCTGTTGGACCGGTTTGGACCCCGGAGCAGCGCTTAGGTGGTGGACAAGGAGCTCCTCAGAAATTCCTGGCATGTCGGCAGCCGACCATGCGAAGAGGTCATGGTTCCTTCTTATGCATTGGACTATGTCGGAGCATAGGGCAGATGGGAGGGTCTTGCTGATAAAGAACTTGCGGTTCGGATCTTGCTCGGAGAAGAGCACTTCCTCCAGCTCATCCATCGGCTCGGACGTTGGTCGGACACTCTCTTGGGGAATCTCAAGAGTCTCGAAGGAGAGGACGGGACCCCCCGTGGAAGTCATGTAACACTTGCGGGCTATCTCTTGACTATCTCTTACTTCCCCTACTCCTGTCCTGGTGGGGAACTTCATCTTGAGGTGATAAGCCGAAGGGACGGCTTCTAGAGCAGCTCGGTTGGGTCGGCCTAGAATCACATTATAAGCAGCTGGGACATCGACGACCATGAAGTCCATCAGCTTCGTTCGGGTAGTAGGAGTTTTGCCAGCGGTTACGTCGAGGGTGATTACCCCTTCAATAGTCACTGGCACTCCCGTGAACCCATAGAGCGTGTAGCCGGCAGGCTTGAGCCTGTCCCACGACAGTTTCAATCCTCGAAAAGCTGCGAGGAAGAGAATGTTAACTGAGCTTCCATTGTCCACCAGGATCCTCTCTACTTTAAATTTTGCCATATGGAGGTTGATCGCTAGTGCGTCACAATGGGGGGTTCGGACACCTTTGAGGTCTTCATCTGAAAAAGTGATCGGTACTCCGAGGCCTTTGGGAGGAGGCATGCCATGTACTGAGTTGACCTCTCTGATGAAAGCCTTTCGAGAGGAGTTGGAGGTGCCTCCCATGGGGCCTCCATGAATGAGATGCAGGATACGCTCCTCTTCGAATTCAGAAGTCTCATCGCGTCATTCAGGATGCTTGTTAGCCCCCTGGGGGGGAGGAGGAAGACCAGCTCGGTCCTTTCTCACAAATTTAGACAACTGCCCTCTCTAAATGAGGGCCTCAATTTCGTTCTTCAGGACCCGACAATCATTGGTGTCATGGATGTGGTCTCGGTGATATCGGCACCACTTCTCTTTGTCCCTCTTCTTGCTAGGGGTATTCATCTTCGGGGCAGGATGCAGACGCCCTTCCTTCTCAACCTCCATGAGAATAGTGGAAATGTTGGCATTAAGAGAAGTGAATTTCTCGAATCTGGGAGGGGGAACGGCGCTGGCCCCCATTGTCCTTCTAGAGCTTCTTGGCTCCCTCTTCTTCAGCTTCCTTTCTCTTGATCCCGGAGGAAGACCCCTCAAAGGTGGGGCGATGCTCAGCTTCCTCAGCCCGGATATACTTCTCACTTCGGAGAAGGAGATCGAAGAAGTTATGTGGGGGCTTCTTGGCTAGGGAGGACCGAAGGCTGGAGTTAAGGACATTTGACTGGAAGACTGCCGTAGCGACCGACTGGTCGAGGGAGGTAATGGATCTTGCTTTTGCCGTGAACCGCTTCACATAGTCCTTGAGCCTCTCACCCTTCTTCTGGTTGAGGTAGAGTAGCGAGATACTGGTCTTCTCGGTGCGGCGGCTACTCACGAAGTGGGTGAAAAAGAGGGTTTCAAATTGTTCAAAGGAGAATATAGAGGATGGGGCGAGGCGATAGTACCACTCCCGAGCCGGCCCTTTGAGAGTGGCCGGGAAGGTTTTGCACAATAGAGCATCGGAAGCTTGGTAGATTAGTGGTCCACAGGGTCTGACTCTCCAGAATAAGTCTCGAACTATGGGGGCTTTAAGTCTATTGGAACGGGGGCCTCCATTATAGTTTGGGATAAGGGAGGTCGGCTCGGACGGAAAATCCTTCCCCTCAGCTCCTCTTCCCTGTCTAGCTGGTCGAGGTGACTCTCCATCTCATGGAGATGACGATAAACAGCGTCATCCCTTCGTTGGTAGCCAAATGAGTCTCTGGACTAGTCCTCGTACGAAGGGGAGCGAGGGCTGTGGCGACGGTAGCTCCGGGAGTGGCGAGGACTAGGAATATGATGGTGGTTGCTAGGAGCTGGGGGAGGAGTTAGGGACCGATGTCGAGGACTTTGGACCGAAGGAGGAGTGGGAACCCTGAGAGGATTGTTGATGTTCGGTCGGAGGTTGAGGGCTTGCAAGATAGTTGCTTGGAACTGCTGGAACTCGGCACGAGTGATAGGTGCGTCATCATTCCTCGGGGGTTGCCGACCAGCAGGAGAATGAGGCCTTCTCATATGGTGCCCAGGGGACTCTCTCCGTCTTTTGTGAGGAGGGGACCTCCTATGTTCTCGGCGGCGAGGAGATCGCTCATTTGGACGTTCTTGGCAGGAGGCTCCCTCACGGGCCCGCCTTTCATCCAAACGGTGGCGAAGGTCCTCTTCCTTCTGCCGATTTTTGAGGGTATTGCGGAGGTCTTCGGAAGCTCGGGGATTAGGAGATGCCATGGAATCGGTAGAGGGGTTGTGCACAGAGACGTGGTCACGTTGAAGGGGTTGTTTCTGAGAATTGGGACGGGAGCCCCCTGCACCGGCATTCTGAGGTCCGGTTTGACCGCGAGGGGGTTAAAGATTCTGAGGAGGATGTTGGTCCTACTGCGGGGCCTGATTAGGTTGAGGAGAGGGTCCCTGCGGCTGGATGGTTTGGAGGGGGATCTCCTGTTATTGTTGAGAAGGAGTTGGTCCACGGTTGGACCCTCTGGATCTTAGTTTTCTTGGAGGCATGGCTGGAGAAGATCTGACCAATTGGAAGAGGAAGGGTTGCTATTCATGGCTTCCCACAGACGACGCCAATCTGTTACCGCTAAATCTGGTGTGGGGGCAAATAGATAGTATTTGTGGATTCTTAGGAAAACTGAATAGCCAAACCTGACGCCTTCTCACCGGAGTTTGACCGTTGACTCCCGCCGTTCACCTGCAAAAAGTGCGAGATACCGGGGTTGATCCCGGCGACGCACCCTCTGACGCTCAAGTCAGTAATCAGAAAAGATTATGACTGTGCTTTAACTGGCAAAAGATTGATTACCTCTTAATGGTGGTGGATGAGGGGTATTTATAGTCGCCTTTGGGATTAGTTTAGGAATGTAATTCTCAATTCCCAGTGAAAGGATAGAGCGAATCAGGGCCGTTGATTAAAATTAATCATAAACCCTAATTCTATCCTGCTGAACCGGGTTTGCTGCGGGTTGGGACCCGCACCCGGTTGAGACGGATCGTTCGTGGGCTATTGGGTCTCAGGAGAGAAAACCCAGTACCCTTTTTAGACCCGTTTGTAGGTGAAATTACCATTTTACCCCTAAGCTTTAAGATTCGCACCCGATTTGGACGGTTCCGATTTAACCCCATTTTTAACCATATCAAAAACTAAAAAATTTAATACTTTAAAAAAATTCAAAAAATCAAAAAATTATACAAAATTATTAAAACGTTTAAAAATTTTTTAAAAAATCAAAAGAAAAAAGATATTTAAAATTTTAAAAAAATTTTAAAAGTTTTTAAAAAATAAAAATTTTATTTTTTAAAAAAAAATTTAAAAATAAAAAATTTAAAAACTTTAAAAATTTTAAAAATTTAAAAATTTTGAAAATTTTAAAAATTTAAAAATTTAAAAATTTTGAAAATTTTGAAAATTTTGAAAATTTGAAATTTTGAAAATCTCAAAGCAAATCCAATGTCGAACCTCGATCAAGAGGTCGAGCGCGAATATTAACCGACCCCATATCGGCGACTCCCCTCCACCGAATCGAAAGCCTCTATATGCGATGCGGCGACTCTAATTTCATCTCATTAGCCGAATTCTCATTCTAATTTTTAATTTTTTGTCTGCAGGGGATTACTCAGTCTTTTGCTGACTCGAATTTTGTGTGTGCATGATATCTAAGTTCAGAGAGGTATGATTGTTTTATTTTTGGGTTTAAATTTTTTTTTAATTTGGTGATTTATTTGATGAGTTTTTTATTGGTTTTGATTTAAGGTGTACGCAAGTGAGAGATGGATTATTTGGTAACCTCAATTTTGGCTTCCAAACCATAGCAGGACAGGTAAGTTGACCAACAACCTAAAATAACTTGGCAAATATGCAATATTAATTTCTTTACTACAAGAGAAAATACTATCGTGAATTGTTCCCTTCACTGGTTATTAGAAACCATGGATAACATAACATATAAGAATTTTTAGTGTATGTTTGGATATATAGGATTGGGATGACTGGAGTTTACCAGTGACGGGTGCAAACTCTCCACTCAAGAAGGACAGCTAAAGTCAATTTGTTATTTATCCATTTTGATTTTTTTTATAAAGGTGCAATGAGGAGACAAAGTGAAGATAAAAGAAATGATTAGCTTGGATTAGAGTTTTAAGAACTTCATATATTTCATTTTGGTTGAAATGATAATAAGAGGTATTTCAATTGCAAACTGAGTCTGAGACAAACAAATATTTAGATTATTGGTATTGTAGATAGCTTCAAACCTGCACTTGCGTTACCATTATATTTATACATGCTCATAGTGGTTATGAGATTAAAGTAAGCTCTATAAAACCTATATGATAATGTCCTTGCATAATTATTACGAGCATCTAAAAGTGATGCTGAAGTTAAAAAAAACTGTATGTAGTGTTTCTAACAAACTATATGCATATGTCAGGTAAGTTCAAGCAAATGATCAAGAAGGCGATGGTTGAGCTTAAGTATAAATATACTGCTTCCTCATATAATATGTTTGCTACTTCAATTAATTTGCTAGACCTCCAAAACTATTTTATATTATCAAACCAAGTGCACCATTTCGAAGACGTGTCGTAGACACGTGTCAACATGCAAACCTAGTATAAAATAAAATTAGTGTCACTAAGAGTAATTTGTAAAAAGTATGGTAAGGATTTGTGATGGGTAAAGGAAGGTCTCAGGCCAGACTATGTCATAGTCATTACTTAAAATAATAATAATATTAGGACGTGCATTGCACGTGAAGATTACTAGTGTTTTTAAATAGAGAATAATATGAAATGAATTATGCGATTTCCTTCTATTTTTTTAAAAAATAAAAAATTCCTTCTCTTTTGTGAAGAACATAAATCAATTGACGGATTGTTGACCCTAAGTTTAGTGTGCACAACGTATTATTAAGAATAATATTTTCAGTTGAGATCTACATGATTTACAGAGAAGATAATTCAAAACAAAGAGCCAAATAACAATCAAGCAAAAGAGAAATGTATGAAAGAAGATTGCAAATATCAAGAAGATTTTAACTCAAGAAACATGTGCTTCAAATCCTCAAGAAAGCCAGTAATGATCAATTAGTTATTTCTGTTGTTGTGAGAAAATACTATGAAAGAATCGTTGATTGATTGATTAATATTTGGAAAGAATATAAATTGGATTCGCCAAATAGATGTTGAATCTGCACGATTGCGGTCGACCTACAATATGTCAGTCGATTGTCACAACCGCCAACCACTTACTGTAGTATAAAAGTGAGTTAGTCGACCAGTCACCTCTCGACTCTCGAGTTAAAAGGTGAAAGGTCGACTGCTCAAACGAGCGGTTGACCGTGCTTGTATAGTTTTGGTTATTTCGGAAATATCTTTTATTTTTGGAAAGATACATTTCTCACTTTATAAATAGAGGCGATTTCACTGAGTATTGTTCATCGCTTGCAATTATTATTCTTCTGAACTAATCATTCAATCAACGATCCGAGTGTGTGAGCTTTTATTGTTTTCTCCAGTCAAGATCATTAAAAATCTTGAGAGTTTTTCTTTTTCTTTCACTTTGGTGAGTGTTACGGGGATTCTTCATAGAAATCCTGTGGGTGTAATAGAACTCTTGGCCTGAATTCCGAGAGTCACGGTACAAGGGTTTAAAGTATAGTGGAATGCTTGTGGTGGAGAATTGCTACAAGTAGGTGGTGTGGACGTAGACCTGCTGGTCGAACCACATTATATCGTTGTGTCTTGCGTGCTTGTTTTGTTTTCTTTCTCTAACTTTATCTCCTTACTTTGCGTATTTTATTTAAGTTTTTAATTTCCGCACAATCATCCTATTTACGCCCCTAGGGTGATTTACAGTGGTATCAGAGCAAGGTGCTCATAAGTAGCTTAAATTCTAAAGAAAAATGTTCAATGGCCGAAATCCTTCCTCCCGAAAACTTGTACACATCAGAGTCATTCTTCTCCAATGGAACAAGTAACACACACCTTATTTTGATGGAAAATACTATGATGTTGGGAAAGTTCGTATGTCTCATTTTTTGCAGGTGTTCGGAGAAGAAGTATGGAATATTTTGTGTAAACCAAGTAGATATCCCTATTAGGGATGGAAAGAGGACTTTCACAAAATTTGAACTAGCATTGAAAGCTGAAAATTCCAAGGCCATGACAACACTTTATGCAGGTCTGAATAATGAAGAGCTGATGCGATGTGGACAAAATTGCAAAACGGCATATGAAATATGGAATAACATGCTAAAATGTCTTGAAGGAACTGCATCTGAAGTGAAGAAAAAAGTTACTTTATGATTTTATAAGTTTGATATTTTTCGCATGATTCCAGGAGAAAACATAGATCATATGCTTGCCCATTTTGATATAATTGCACATGAGCTTGAGAGCTTAAGTAAGGGGTTAGATGATGACTGAAAGGCCAAAAAACTCATAAGTTGTCTCATGCCTGAATGAGATAAAAAGCTGCTGCAATGAGGGAGACGCTTAAACAGAAATTGAAGATGTATGATGGAGATGGCAGAAACAAAGAGACATCGACAGAACATTTGAATTATTCCCAAGACTAAAGAAAAGAACATTGCTTTGAAAAAGAATCTTCACGACCATCAAAATCAGAATCAGATCATGAAGAATCAGATAGAGATATCGCTGCTAACTAAACAATTCTGTAAGTATCTCAAACACAAAAAGTATGGCAGATCATAAGGAGGAAGAGATAAAGAAAAAGAGGACATATGTTATAAATGCAAGAAGACATGATACATCTGCGCAAACTGTCCTCTCTCACAGGAAAGAAACAAAGATTATCGTTATTCCAACTCAGGATTCAGAAAGAAGGCATTAAAGGCAGCATGACTTGATTCAGATTCGAGTGATGAAGAGAAAAACACAATGACTTTAGATTCATGGGTCTTGGAGATTGTGAGAAGCAACCACCACTCGTAGAAGAGGTAATCGAAGAACCCACCTATGATGATCTAGTAGACATGTGTAATAGCCTAAAAGATTATGTAAAGAAATTAAGTCATGAGTTGAAATAATATAAGCAAATGTCTAATGAATCACATGACTCATGCATTACCAAAAATAAAAAGCTAAAAGATGCAAATTCCTTGATAGTTGAAAATTTTGAGTTATTTAGGAAGGATCATGATGCATTGATAGAAGAAAATGAATGTTTGAAACAACAAATTCAAAAATCTCTGGAAATACATAATGAAAACCTAAAGTAAATTCATGAGAAATTTGCTTATATTGCTAAACTCACCAATGATCTATATAAATGCAAAAGAAAATTTGACGAGGTAGTGGATTGTTGTAAGGAAGCACTCGAAAAAAATAGGATACTTGATGCTACTTTAGATACTCTTCGTTGGAATACTAAAGACGATGAGAAAACTAGAAAAAGACTTTGTAGTAGAATAATTGAGCTCGAAAAAGTTGTTGAAAAATATGAAGGGCCCAATTATCTTATGACAAGAAATTCAAGATCATATTATGATAATCAAGGACTTTGTTACAATGAACTGCTACAATGTCAAAATACTAAGCAATCCTATCATACACATATGCATAGCCACCAAAATAGTTACAAATGAAGGGTTTCGAGCACATAAACGCAGCGGAATAAGCGTGAAAAATAAATAAAAATCGAAACCCTCCGCAGGATCCATGCGAAAACACAAGATTTAATTCGGAGATTAAGAATAAATACCTTAAGAAGCTTTAACAATTTAACAAGGGAGAATTAAAGAGGTCCAAGCTTCTTGAATCACCACGCATCCCGCTCTCGCAATCTACGCTCTACCGGTATCCACACGAACGCTTGATCTTTGAAGGAGCGATGTACTAGCATCCGAAAACCAACTTCTCTCTATCTCCATCTTCATCTCTCAAACGGCTAGGATTTTTCTCTTTAACCTCTGACCATAATTTTAAGAGTTTAAGATGTTTATATAGAGAGAAAAATCTGTTTTCTAAAGCCCAATTCCATTGGGCTTTTATTAAAATTAGAATTCTTAATTAAATAATTAATTAAGTCAAACTTAATTAATATTCTAATATAATTCTAATTCTAATAATTAGTAAATTTGAAATTCTATTTAATTAATTAATTCTCACTTAATTAATATTATAAATAAAATCGAATTACTATTTAATTTAAATTCATAATTTAAATTAAATCTCCTTCAAGCGTTCTTGTGTGTGACCCTGTAGGTTATTATTACGTTGGCAATAATTTTATTATTCAATAAAATTATAAACAATGAGCGGCATCTAGTAATACATCATTGCTACCCAAGTAATAATAATAAATCGGTGATTCGATTAAACCTTTCGTGACTAATGTTCCATGTAATATAATCCTTTTAACCTTGATATTATAGATTAAACTTGAGGCATGGTTTGTGTCATCCTCTTCATAATTTAATCTTTATTTTCTTGATCGATGAGTAGACTATTCAAACAAATCAATATTTGAGCATGGCCATGCATTTCATAGTCTCACTCAAACAAGAGGCCAATAATATCACTCCTATAGATAGAAGGGTTAAATCCCATCTAGATCATTCATATCTCTCACATGATTCATAATATACCCAACAACCATCTTTATCATTACCCGGTTAAAGATAACTTTTGATGAAATCAAAGTATATTAATTCTCATGTAGAACTATAATGATTTCAGGTCTAAGGATCATTACACCATTATCACTGTGAGATTTCTTATGACACTATTTATAATCTTCCATGTAGAATCTCACGGTGGGTCAGTCCAGTACACTGTACTCTTACATGTACCTATGCATTGACTTTAGCATCTCTATACTAATGACCAATGAGATATGGTCATCAGTCAATCAACATACTAGTCTCGATGTATTATTATTGTCCTTATAATAATAATACTCGACTAGGGACATTTAAGAATATGATACTCTTAACATATATAATCTCATGTTCAAATCTCATATTTGAATCTATATAATTTGTATCATATTCTAAGGACATTTATTATGCTAACATTTATAACGCAGTAAATAAAGACATAATAAACTTATATTTTAATAATCACTAAAACATAATGACATAATAGCGTTTCTAAAACTCTAATGTATTGTCTCTAGGGCACCTACACTAACAACAAATTAGTACATAATTATGCAAATGTGCATGATCTAAAGCATAATTGCATTACATGTCATTATTGCTGTAAATTAGGACATATATCTTATAACTGTTCATAAAAAAGAATACTAATTTTGTTTGGGTGAAAAAGAATTTAAGTGCATGCACAATACCAACTTGGGCACCCAAAATTACACATACCAAATTTAATGTAGGTGCATCAATGTACCAAAACTAAAGATCGATGGTACCTTGATAGTGGATGCTCAAATCATAGGACAGGTGACAATAAAAACTTTGCATCACTATCAAGAAAAAGTGGGAACATCATCTTTGGAGATAATAGCACTGGACAAACCACCGGTAAAGGTAAAATAAACCTTGGTTCATTATGCTCCACTGATGATGTACTTTTGGTAAGTGACTTAAAACACAACTGACTTAGCGTGAGTCAATTATGTGATAAAAGTTATACAATTACTTTTGATAAAAATGCATGCACTGTATTAGATAGCAATAACTCTTGTTTACTTCTTGCTAATAGATGCACTAATATTTTTGTCATCAATTCTAATGAATTAGCTCATGAAAATATGAGATGCTTTGTTGCTAGAAACGAAGATGGTTGGCTATGACATCGGCGACTTGGACACACAGCTGTGGATAATCTCAACAAACTTGTCAATAAAAAACTTGAGTGTGGAATTTCCGAAATCAAATTTGAGAACGATAAGCTTTACAATTCATGTCAGTTCGATAAACAAACTAAAAGTTCCCACATGCCCAAGAAAATGGTATCAACATGTAGACCTCTTGAACTTTTGCACATGGAACTTTTTGCATCATCACGAACACATAGTAATGGAGGTGCACGTGTAACACCCCACAAAATTGAGTTATGACAATTTTACCCTTCGTGTGTTACGTACATGTGTTTTGTACCGTTACATGTAATATCCGTAACATTATTAATATAAACATTTTTACGTATTTTGTATTTTGTTTATTATGAATATTTTTTCTTCTTTATTTTGTATTTTAATATTTATTGATACGTGTGACGCTCATGTTTGCAGTGCATGTGTTTGTTGTATTTTTTTTCAAAATAAAAATTTATGAGGTGTGTATGTTTATTTTTATTTGTGCATAAAACTTTTTATTTTTCTTAATTTAAACTAGTTTAATAAATCCACATTAAATTGAGTAACATATGCTATTTTTTTTCCTAACTTTTGGTGTATTTTTTGTGCACACACAAATACATAGCAAGCACGTGCACGTGTTTTCTCATTCCACACAAATGGCCGGTCATTTCCAAATGAATGAGAGGGGGGAAATTTTGATTAGGCTAAGAGTTGAATTAGTGGGTGAGTGGGGTGGTTAATAGGAAGTCATGGGGGGTTAGTCATTTATTCATGGGTAGTTTTTAATCACTTTCTCACTCTCATTTAAAAACCCACAACAACTCCTATCCCTCATTTTAGAAGAATCCATCCGGCCAATGCCTAAGCAAAAAGAAATGAAAATTTTCATTTGCATGCTGTGATTATTGAAGCCTCATTTTCAAAAGCTTTGCTGTTTTTTCTTTCTTCTTCTTGGAGCTCGAATTTTGAGGAGAAGGCCTAGGGGTTATTATCTAGGAACTTATATTGGAAAATTCTTCAAAGAGGTGGGTGTTTCTTTAATTTCTAGTAGTTTTCTTGAATAGAATTTTTCCATGAAATCATGATTATGTGTAACTTTAAATTCTTTTGGATGGTAAATAAATTTTTGAATGCATGTTGATTAATCTAAATTTAATGAGGTGACAATAAGAGAAAAGACAATTTGACATCATGCATTAAATTTCTAAGATTTTGTTTGTATGAGAATGCCATGTTATACTAGCCAATTTAGTAAGTATAAAGGAATGTATTATATTGATAAATAAGTGTGAAATGTAAGCGTAGAATTGATTGCTCATATTGGTATGTATGAATTATATTGATGTTGATGGGTAAATTAGATAAATAAAATTGTGGATAATATGAACGATAAACTTTTCCATGATGTTATTCTCTCTCAAATTAGAATTTGAATTGTACAAGTTAGGAAATTATATTTTGATGTTAGAGTAATGTAAATTTAGCAAGATGCAGTAGACTATATTTATTTTTGTAAGAAGATTTTAGTAGTGAGTTGAAGTGAGAACCTGGTCTTGGCTTGTGGCTTAGGCCGCTGTGTGCAGTGTAGATGGTCTCAGGTTCAAGTCATTAGGACTTCTTATTCTTTTTGAACTTCTTTTAAACTTCTAAACCAGAAAACAGAAAGATAAATGACATATTTTGTGAAAATTTTACACTAATAGAGAGTTGGGTTCTTGGTTGTTGGGTGTGATTTGGGGCTCTGCCTATGCTGTGCTCGGGTTCAATTCTAGATAGGGCCTTTTCTTTGGGATTTTTATTATTACTTTTTTATATTATAAATGCAAGTATTTTCTTTAGAAAAAAGTTTAAATTAGTCTAAAATATTAGTGGAATATTTTGAAATAATTATAAACATATTGAAGATTTAACTTATGATTAAAATATATTTTTGAAGATATGTTTTCATTTATTGTTTGGATTTATTCCACAATCGTTTCATTTTAAAGCAAACAAATATGGAATATTTTTCGAAATAGTCATAAAATATTTAGAAAATTATTTGGTATTAAAAATGGTGTAGTAATTTGTTAATATGAGAAATAAATTAAGAGTTATTTTGGCGAAGATTTATCTATGTGAAAATCTTATTGAATTATTTATCATGCCACTAAGAAGTGGCATAGTTGTTGAGATTGGCGAATTGAAAAGAATAAATAAGTGAATGAGAGATTATTTGGTATTAAAAATGGTGTAGTAAATTGTTAATGTGATAAATAAATTAAGTTATTTTGGCGAAGATTTATTTATGTGAAAATCTTTTGAAATATTTATCATGACACGTAAGAAGTGGCCTGGTTGTTGAGATTGGTGAATTGAAAAGAATAAATAAGTGAATGGGAGATTTATAGATGAATAAATGAAATTTATATTTTTGAGGTTACGAATAACCTGAGATATCTCTGAATGTGAGATGTATAAATTCTAGAGGCTGAGTGAGACCTAGAATTTTCGGAAAGATTGATAAATGAAAATGAGAGAAGTGGCCAGTGTAGGCTAGCATTCTCAGTGGTTGTTTTAAGTCCAGTAGGGTAAACTAGCTCTAGGTCATAATAATTATAATTGAACTAAGGACAAGAACTAGAAAAAGAGATGCGATGAAACTTGGGCAAACATGAGCCGGGCTCTATATAGTCGGGCGGATGTATTCCGGGACTATAGTTACAGTCGGGCAGATGTATTCTGGGACTGGGCTCTACATGGTCGCGCGGATGCATTCCGGGACTATGGTCATAGTCGGGCAGATTTATTCTGGGACTGGGCTCTACATGGTCGGGCGGATGTATTCCGGGACTATGTTTACAGTCGGGTGGATGTATTCCGGGACTGAGACGAGATGAGTCTCAATTATTTTCAAGACTATGAATGATGGAGAGGATGAACTCTAGGATTATGAATAGTTGGGTGGTAGGGAGACTGATCTCTAGTGTTCTGAGCTAGAGCAACGCTTACGGGATGTTTACGCGATGAGGATTCTGTATGGTCGGGCGGATGTATTCCGGTGCTGGAGCCAATATTCGCGGAATGTCTAAATCTTGTCTTTTTCATGATTTTATGTTTGCATAATGAGGGATTGAACCTTATAATGAGGAGTACACTAAGCGCTTGTCCTCAGACATATGTAGTATTGGATGCAAAGAATCCGAACAAGTGCGCATTAGATTTTCATTGTATATTTAAGTGTTTGCATTAGTCATTAGGTTCATAACGTACACTGACATGATTAGGATAGTCACATTTCACTTTCTTCTTTTTTGCATTCAAATTTGTGTTTGCTAAATTAAAGAATCACTGTATTATAGCATTGCATTAGTTGTATGCAACTAGGGCTGCAAACGAACCGAGCTAGTCGCGAGCTACTCGGATCGAGCTCGGTCAAAGCTCGACTCGAGCCGAGCTCGAGCTCGATAGCTTAACGAGCCGAGCTCGAGCTTGGGATTTTTGTGATTATTAGGCTAAGCTCGCGAGCTTCTCGACTCGAACTAGGTCAAATCTCGGTCAAAGCTCGCCTCGAAACGAGCTCAAGCTCGAAACTAAGCTTGATTGCTTAACGAGCCGAGCTCGAGCCTCAAGATACTCGGCTCGGCTCGGCTCGGCTCGGCTCATTTGCAACCATATATGCAACTGACGTACCCACATTTTTCAAGTTGCTGGACTCGGATTAGCGAGCGACGTGGAGATGAGTTGATGATGATGGATGCTACAATATTTTGAATGTTATATATTGTATGTCTTTCATGTAAATTTCCACTGCGTATTGTAAATAATCACATTGTAATGAAAAAATTTTAAATTCATTGTATTTTTGTACGAAATTGAAGTAAAAATCATGTTTGCGCTACGAATTACCTATATTTGAAATTCAGGGTGTTACAACATAATATGCATTCATAATTGTAGTTGACTACAGTAGATTTACTTGGGTTGCTTTTTTATCACAAAAGGATGAGACTTTATATGCTTTTCAAAAATTCTGTCGTAGAGAAGAAAATGAGAAAAGTCTTATCGTTGTCACTATTCGTAGTGATCATGGTGGGAAATTTCAAAATGAACTATTTACGTCGTTTTGTGATGAAAAAAGAATAAAATATGAATTCGCTCATCCTGCACCCCCCCCAACAAAATGGGGTTGTTGAAAGGAAAAATCGATCTCTTCAAGCAATGGCCCGCACTATGCTTAACAAAAACAAATTTCCCAAATTCTTTTGGGAAAAAGCTGTCAATACAGCATGATACACCATTAACCAAGTAATCAGTAAGAAATATCTTGAGAAAACGCCTTTTGAACTATATTATGGAAAAATTCCAAATTTGAGTTATTTTCGTGTATTTGGATACAAAGTATTTATTTTAAATACCTTAGATAATTTGAAAAAAAAAGATCTAAAAAACGATGAAGGTGTATTCTTAGGATATTCTCTAAGTAGTAAAACATATCGTGTATTAAATAAAAGAAGGCACACCATTCAGGAATCTATTGATGTTATATTTGATGAAATTAATCCTTTCACAAGTAAGATATTACATGTTTTGGATGATGATGAGACAGATATTCGCATTGAAAAGAAACATGTATATACCGGGAAAATGCCAAATGAAAAATTTCAAAACAACTCATCTCATCAAGATGAAAACCCACTACAAAAGTCCATCAATCAAAGTACTAACAAATTCTTGATGGACGAGATGCACACAGAACAAATTGATGCCATGGAAAATGATCACACTCCTCCAACAACACCAACTAAACCTCCCTCCAGTGAAAAACGTCATGCCTGGAAAATCATGTCTAGTCGTCCCACAGATCTTATGCGAAGTGATATGTCTAAGGGGGTAACTACTCGAACTCAAGCTAAATTTTTTTTGTGTTTTTCCATATTCGTGTCCATACATGAACCTAAAAATATTAAGGAGGCCATACAAGAAAATGTCTGGATCTGTAACATCCTCAGAGATTGCACGTGCATTGCACGTAAAATTTTGTGCACATGTTGGTTCCTAAAATTTTCTTGAGTCATGGAAATTTTCCCTTTCATTTTTCTAACCATAATTGTGTGATTTATTTATTTTTTATTAAAAAATCAACTATTCCTAAATCCATTTTTGTAGCCCACTAAAACTATTACAAATTAAAGCACATGATTATTTTTGGGTGCACTTAATGTACATTTAAAATTTAGTTAAATTGGTACACCTTGCCATGTATAACACACACATCTAAATTAATAAAAATTGATAAAGAATTTGTATGAAGGAGTGTGCACACACATTGAATTCACGTGCATGTGCATATGCACACCCCTCATTAGCCGGCCATCTGTGAGAATGAAGGGGAGTGGGTGAGTTTGTGGAGAAGTGGTGAACTCTTTTAGGGAGTGGAAAATTATTGTAACTACTCCTTAATTTGTCATATAAATAGATCACCTCTTTTCATGAGAAAAATCCAAATCAAAACCAAAAAAAAAAAAAAACAGAGAGAGAGAGAGAGAGAGAAAGAGAGCAAAGTAGCTTGCGGTTTGGTGCTAGGCCGAGATTTCTTTGGAGGCTTTGGTGCATTTTTAGGATTTTTACTACTAGGAATTCTCTTTTTGAGGTGAGTGTCTCTTTAATTTCTAATTTAGTTCTTTTGATGCATGAATTGTTAGGTAATTGCTTTCTGTAATCTAGAATGTGATTGGTGAATTAAATTGAGTATGGATGCATGCTAGATTAAATAGACTAGATGAATAGATGAAGATACAATATGGAAATTGATTTTTCATGCTTATAAAATAAATTTGCATAAGATTTCTTGTGTGTTAATATCATGTGTGTTTGTTTATGTGTGTTAATTCATGAATATTGGTTCTTTTTTTTGCTACACCATGATTAAATTGTATATGTGAAATTGAGTACGCATAGCAATTTGCAAAATTGAGAAATTTATGTAAGAATTGCATGTAGATTTGCAAGTGGATTGGGGGTATGGGTATTTTTCCTAATCTTATAATAATTGGCAAGGCATTCATACCAATTTTATAACTTTAAAACAAATTGTAGCCTAATTTGAATCAATGAGGAACAAGAATGTAAAGGTTATGGATTGCACTATCTAAATTGATTTGGATAATTTTCAAGTTAAAATATATTAAATAAAGGAGATTTTCTCTAGAAATTTTGGAGGTTCTGTGTATTGTAATAATCCTGAAAATAATTAAAGAAGAAGAAAACTTGAAGTTATAAGATTAGATTAAAAATAATCGAGAAACAGAGAACTGGTATAAGAGGAGTTTAATAGGATTATAATTAGTTGTTGCGTTTAGCTGCTTGGTCAGCGGGTGAGAGGGGATTCTTGGCGCCTCTGGGTTTGCCCGGGTTCGAGTCCACGGAGGGGAAAAGTTTTTTTTTTTTTATTAATATATTGGGTTTTATTTAGAGGATTTAAAGTATGGATTATTGGAAAATGTTAGAAATGAGTTCAATATAAAGTTGAGATATTTTGGGATAAAATAAATAGCAGTTGATTTGAATAAAAGATATCTTATTTTGAACTAGAATTATATCATGAGGTCTAAAATGTGAATAAGGAGAAAATTTGGGGATTGAGTTGAATATAAAAATTGAGTTTGGAAATAAATAAATACTAATTTACATTTTGATTAAGAAGGAAATATTGATTATTTCGACTAGAGGTATTTTAAAAGTTTTATCATTTAGATTAAGCTTGATCTAGAATTAATTTGAGTGTGTTAAAGAATAAATTAGAAGTTGAATATCATATTGTTTAGAAAGAGAATCTATTGAATGTAATAGGTAAAGTTTTGTCAAATTACAACTTCATTGAGAATTCTTGTGGAAAGGGCTGAATAAACTATCTATTTTACACAAAGAATGTTTAAGGGAAATGTTGGATAAGACTATGAAACTAGTTATACAACTAACTGAGTTGTGTGAACAAGAGAATAATTGGATATGTGAATGAATGAAATTTCAAAATATGAATAAAAAGGGTATGGATAACCCATGAATATTGTGAACATGAATCATATTGATATTAGAGGCTAAGTGAGACCCAGAGTACCGACAAAGTGATGAAAGTGTAACTGAAATTTGAGAAGTGGCCAGTATAGGCTTTTATTCTCGGTATATTGTTTAAGACCGGTAGGAGGGTAAGCTAGCTCTAGGTGGTATTATTATTTATGTTTAAATTTAAGGGTAGGCACTAGAAGAAGATGTGATGAAACTTGGGCAAACGTAAGTATGGCACTTCAATATAGTCGGGTGGTGGATTCCGGGACTATAGACCCAGTCGGGCGATGATTTGCAGGACTATGGTTACTTGCGGAGTGAGATGAGCCTCAATTAAATTTGGGACTACGATTGATCGGACGGTGAATTCCTGGATCATAAATAGTATGGCAGATAAGAGGCAGATCTCCAATATATATACCGAGGCCAGAGCAGCACTTGCGGGATGTTCGCATAACGAGGATTGTATAGTCGGGTGGTGGATTCCGGGACTGGAATCCTTACTCGTGAAATGTCTAAACCTTGTTTTTGTTATCGTAGTAGAATTTTCATGATTAGGGATTGAAACCTAGGATGAGGAGTACGATATGGGCTTGCCCTCAGATCTATGTAGTATGAGATGTATAGAATCCAAACAAGTATGCATTAGTGTCATCCTAGTGTAATGTCTGCATTAGGCATTAAGTTCATATCATACATTGACATGTTTAGGAAAGTCACATTTTCTATTTCTGCATTCAAGTTTGTGTTTGCTAAATTAAAGAATCACTGTAATATAGCATTGCGTCAATTGTATGCAACTAACGTACCCATAGTTTCCTAATTACAGGATTGGACTTGGCATGAACTTGATGTCACTATGATGAGTTGTTACAAGACAAGATTGAACAATTTTTATTATCGTAGATTGTATTGTATTCATTTATTTTCGCTGTACTGTTGTAAAGAACATTGTTGTAATAAAATATTTTAAACTCCTTGTAAATTTGTACGAAGTTGAAGTAAAAGATCATGTTTATGCTACGAATTGCCTGTGTTTGGAATTCGGGGCGTTACAGGATCATTGCCATGCAAGAAGAACTTACTCAATTTGAAAGGAATCAAGTATGGAGACTTGTACCTAGACCCCATAGTAGAACCGTTCTTGGAACAAAATGAGTTTTTAGGAACAAGCTTGACGAATCCGGTACTATTGATAGAAATAAGGCTTGTCTTGTTTCCCAAGGCTATATCCAACAAGAAGGTGTTGATTTTGATGAAACTTTTGCACCTGTTGCACTGCTTGAAGTCATTCGTATTTTACTTGCTTTTGCATCTTACATGGATTTTACTCTTTTTCAAATGGATGTCAGAAAATAATTTTTTAAATGGTTTTATCTCTGAAGAAGTTTATATTGAACAACCACCTTGGTTCACTGACCCAATACACCAGAACAATGTATTTCATCTTGATAAAGAACTATATGGTTTGAAGCAAGCTCCTCGTATTTGATATGAGCGACTAAGCTCGTTTCTTATTCACATAGGTTTTTCAAAAGAAAAAGTAGACACTACACTTTTTATCAAACATATTTCTAAAGATATTTTGATTGTCAGATTTATGTTGATGATATTATATTTGGGTCTACTAATGAAAATCTTTACAAGAAGTTTTCTAAGCAAATGCATGATGAATTTGAAATGAGTATGATGAGAGAATTAACATACTTCCTTGGACTTCAAGTACAATAACGGCAGGACGACATCTTTATAAATCAATCTAAATATGCTAAAGAACTTGTCAAAAAGTTTGGCTTTGATAGTGCAAATGCATACAAAACTCCCATGACCACTACCATTAAACTTTCCAAAGATGATTCTTGTAACAATGTTGACATTTCTACGTATCGCAGTATGATTGGTAGCTTGCTTTATGTTACTAGATCTCGTCTTGATATAATGTTTAGTATCTGTCTGTGTGCCCATTTCCAATCGTGTCCAAAATAATCTCATTTGTTGCAGTTAAGCATATCATTCGATATTTTAAAGGCACACCAAATGTGGGTCTTTGGTACCTGAAAAATAGAAAATTTTCTCTTGTAGGCTATTCAGATGCCGACTATGCTGGTAGTTTAACAGATAGAATAAACACAAGAGGTACATGCCACCTCTTGGAAAATTGTCTTGTTTGTTGAGCTTCTAAAAAATAAAATTTTGTCACTTGGTCCACCTATCGAAGCTGAATATATAGCTGTCGGGTCTTGTTGTGCGCAGGTATTATGGATGAAACATACATTATAAGACTATAAGGTATTCTTTGTTCACATCCCCATTAAATGCAATAATACTAGCACTGTTCACATGACTAAAAATTTTGATCAACATAGTCGCACTAAAAATGTAGAAATTCGCTACCATTTTATTAAAAATCATTTTCACAAGGGAGATATTGTTCTTGATTATGTTTCAATGAATTTACAATTGGCTTATATTTCTACAAAACCATTAGATAAAAAACGTTTTCACTTTTTAAAATGAGAATTAAACGTTATTGATATTTCAGCTTGAACATTTTTTGTTCGGTCGCCTGAACAGTCGACTGTCACCCTATAGGGTTGTACAGTCGACTGCACAGTTGACTGTCGCTCTTACTATTTTATTAGTCGAATTTTCTTTCAATCACAGTTTGACCGGTCGACTGCATAGTCGACCGGCCCTTATTCTGTTGTTTTTTATTTTATTTTATTTTATTTACAGGTTTTTGGTACCTTTTGTAGTCGGTCAACCCCCTGGTTTTTTTAACACCTCTCTACATTGTGTCTTTTGTCTCTTCTTGGTGTGTTCCAAAAATGGAGAGAAAATCCAAACTAAGAATTTAACAGAAAGATCTTACGAAAAAATCTTCGAACTTAGTATTTAACTTGTATATTAATCTTCTCTAAATTATGTATTTTGTAATTATGAAATCTCAAATCTATGATACCATGTTAAACTTTCACTGTATATCAAAGAGTTTCGTGTTCAACGGTATCATGTAAGTAGATTTCTCTAGTGGTACCTATAATATTGTGTTCTTGTATTTCTGTATCTTAAATATGTATCTCCCTCAAAACAAAACTTTTTAACTAATATTTATGAATGCATGTTTTTGCATATGATTCGTTTTATGCATAGAGGATGCATCATGAACATACACTTATTTAATTCTTATATACTTGAATTTAGGGGGAGTATTGGATTAAGGAGGATCAATTGAATTTGTTTTAAATTTAAATTCTAGGATATGTTTTGTTCACACAAAAAAGGGGAGATTGTTGACCCTAAGTGGTGTGTACAAAACGTATTATTAATACTAATATTTTCAGTTGAGATCTACAAGATTTACAAAGACGATAGTTCAAAACAAAGAGACAAAAAGATTAGCAATCAAGTATAAGAGGAATGTATCAAAGAGATTGCAAATATCAAGAAGATTTCAGTTCAAGAAATATGTGCTTCAAATCCTCAAGAAAGCCAGCAATGATCAATTATTTATTTATGTTTTTGTGAGAAAATACTATTTAAAGAGTCGTTGATTGATTGATTAGTATTTGAAAAGAAAATAAAACGGATTCGCAAAATAAATGTTGAAACTGTACGATTGCGATCGACCTTACAATATGTTGGTCGACCGTCACAACCGCCGACCGGTCACTATAGTTTAAAAGTGAGTCAATCAATCGGTCACCTCTCGAATCTTGAGTTAAAAGGTGAATGGTCAACTGCTTAAAAGAGCGGTCAGGCCGTACTCGTACAATGTTAACTATTTCGAAAATA
Source organism: Hemerocallis citrina (assembly GCA_017893485.1). Taxonomy (NCBI): domain Eukaryota; kingdom Viridiplantae; phylum Streptophyta; class Magnoliopsida; order Asparagales; family Asphodelaceae; genus Hemerocallis; species Hemerocallis citrina. The sequence goes on along the minus strand of CM030358.1, from coordinate 182,425,759 downwards.
TCTTTTCATTTTTGGAAAGATACATTTCCTCACTCTATAAATAGAGGCGAATTCACTGAGTATTTTTCATCGTTTGCAATAATGATTCTTCTGAACTAATCATTCAATCAACGATCTGAGTATGTGAGCTTTTATTATTTTCTTTAGTTAAGATCGTTATAGATCTTGAGTTTTTTTTTCTTCCACTTCGGTGATTGTTACGGGGCTTGTTCATAGAAGTCCTGTGGGTGTAATAGGACTCACGACCTGAATTCCGAGAATCACTGTATAAGGATTTAAAGTATAGTGAAACGCTTGTGGCTGAGAATTGCTACAAGTAGGTGATGTGGATGTAGACTTGGGGGTCGAACCATGTTATATCGCTGTGTCTTGCGTGCTTGCTCTATTTGATTTCTCTAACTCTATCTATTTATTTTACGCATTTTATATAAGTTTTAATTTCTGCACAATCACCCTATTCACCCGGGGTGATTTACACAGATGACAAGCTATATATATAATCTCAAGGCAAGTACATGCTTTTGGTTTAAACTTGGCCCTCCAATTTTTCATATGCATGTATGCATGTGTTCATTTCAATTCCACGACAACTATTAGACTGATGTGCAAGCTAGTAGGATCTACTAGTGGTGAACCTAAGAGCATCTGTAGTCTTTTGTGGCTAGAATATGGATATTTGACATTTAGGAATAAGAAATTTAGAAAAGATCTGCATTCGTTCTAACTCAAAATTTGGGTTTTTTAATTTTTTTTTTTACAGGAACGGGATATGATATCCCATTTGGGATTTTTTTTTTTAAAAGAAAGTGTCGGACGGGATATCCTGTCCGTCCAATTATTTTTTTAAAAAATTCATCCATTTCGGCAATTGCTTGGACGGAAGATCATTTCGTCCAATTATTTTTCTAATGATATCTCGTCCTACATCTTCTCAAAAAAAAAATAATTCAAACGAAATATCATATCTCGTCCAAACCAAAATCAGTATATCATGTTCCGATTTTCAAATTTTGGAAATAGCCAAATCGCCTGCCAAATTTGGTTCGAAACTGTTCTTCCCCAACCCAAAAAATGGCAATATAGCCAACAACTGCAGCTCTATTGTGGCCAAATTATCTATATTTTGGATATATGCACAACGACTGCAGATGCTCTTAACTACCTCTTAACTAATGAGCAAGGGATTGAGTGTTGCAGGTACCAAACTTCCATTATGAAGTGACTCCGTGACCTATACAAACCTTATTAATTATCCTCAAAGGGTATATATATGAAAGTTGTACCCACTTGTTTGTGAAGGGAAGTAACTACCTGATGAAAAGTTGAGAACCTTTGCACTCCTATATGTACAATTCCAACCAGTCACTTTTGATCCATCGAAACAAAATCGGTCTAATCTACATATGACCAATTATATTTTCTAAATTATATCTACGTCAAAGGTTCTAATCCGAAATTCTCAAAAAGAGGTCAGGTGCTCAAGTGCACAAACACCTTGCGTTGTTTTATTTTGAAAATCAACTTGCGCTTATCTTCTGTGCATCGTAGGAGGCGATTATGATTTTCAGGAAAACTACCGTATGTGACAGTGTTCAGCCTATTTGATGTTTACTTTATCTCTTCATTTCAACAAATTGTAAGTCTATTTTCTTATATTTCTGCTTAATTGGTTAGTATTTTGGGAAAAAAATTGTACATATTAATTCGTATATTTACTCTCTTGAATCCAAAATCTTCGAATTAATATGTATGATAATATTCTACATAATACTAACCAAATAAAGGCTTTGTTGTTGAACCCTAGCCGATCTCAACTAGTTGGGGGGAAGGGGAAAGGCTTTGTTGTTTTTATTGTTGTTGTTGTCTTGAATCCTCTATATTAAAATATTTCCAACAGTCTTAAATTCATAATATTGTGAGAGATTGCTTCTATGAATTATATTTCCAGTGAAAATATATTTGCAAGTATTTCTTCTACTTTTCTTTGGAAAATGATTGAAACTAAATTAAACAAATTTGAAAGTTCAGAAATGTGATCTCAATTGGGCGGGTTCTCTAGAATCATTTTCAAGGAAGTATTAGAAGAAAGCAACTTTTATATATGCCTTACTATGTAGATTGTATTAGCTTCATTTAGGAAATTAAGTCCTTTATTTCTATTTGTTTCTTTTGTTTGAAGAGTTTCTTAACCAAAATGGTTCTGTGTAGGAAACTATGTTTTTCTTGAATTCTATTTGTTTCTTATGTTTAAAGAGTTTCTTAGAATAAATGTTTTTTTTCTTCCTGTAAGTTTGGCTTTGATTTTTCAGTTATAACTGGAAAGAGTACGTATATGAATTTTCAAAGGTGTCTGTTATGGTTGGGACAATTTGTTGGGTTTATGTCTTGCATACGAGATCGGATAAGAAGGGATGAGACGATGGAGGAATCGAGACGATCGGAGACGGAGTGAAGGCAAGGGAAACAGTCAGCAGCAGAAAGCCAGAGGAGTTGCGGTCGACTGGACCTTGGGGTCGGTCGACCGTCCTACTGCAGCGAGGCAATGGTCTACTGCGTGGTCGACCGGTTTGCTCTCGGGCTGGCTTTAGAAGGTTGCGGTCGACCGTACCTTGGGGTAGGTCAACCGACAGCGGCTGCTGATGGGTTATTTGGGTCGGATCTTGGTGATTCGTGAGAAGCCCAACTTGTTCTTCAAGTTAGATCTGACGGCTCCTATTGTAGGATTATCTCTTAAGGAATATCCAATGGTTATTGTATCAAGATATCAAACTAGGTTTTCTCTAGATCTCTATATATTGTTGTTATTGGCTTCCATTGAGAGCCAAAAGAGAGAGTACTTCATTGAAGGAGAGATTGAGTGATTCTCTAATTGTAAACAACTAGTACTTGCTGGTGAGGCTTGAGAGAGGGTCGTTGTGAGAATTGTAATATTCTTATATCTTCTCTAGTTGAATAACATCTTGGGTTTCTTTTCCCCCGGATTAAGTCGAAAGCCCCAACCGGGACAAATTTGTGTGCTTTGGTGTGTTTGGTATGATCTTATATGCGCTTGGTAGTTTGTGTTGATTGCATCGAATAACTCAACAAGATCCTGAAAGAGGGGTTTTCGGTGGGAAATCCCTAACAATTTGTATCAGAGCTTCGAGTTCAAGGATTTGTCGAGTTCCTTGGAGATAATGGCAGATCAAATCATGAAGATCAAGCGGTTCAAAGGCAAGATCGATCTCTTGAAGATGGACATGCATGAAGCATCAGTTCAACAGGACTTGGATCTAGTCCTAGAAGGAGATAAAGGGAGACCAATCGGTACAAAGCAGGAGAAGTGGAAGAAGATTTATTCAGAAGCCTTGGGTTTAATCCTGTTGTCATCGACGAACGAAGTCAGGTATAGGAGAAGTACGACGAGTATTTGGGAAAGATTCAGAACTGACTATTAGGGATCGTCATCACAAGATCGGATGTACCAGCAAAGAAAGTTGTGGGGTTTCTCAATGAAGAAAAGTACCGCTCTTCTAGATCATGAAGTGGAGTTCAATATGGATTTATCTGAACTGAGGGCGTTCAACGCAGATGATCTAAATGTTTCCAACTCAATATAATCACCGTCAAATCCATCTAACATGATAACCATGCTAGGCGAGAAATCTACCAAGGAGAAGTTTTTCATAGCAGGTATGATCAAGGGGTTGGAGGAGGATGCACTTAGGAAGGAGAGTCAGAAATCGGCATCAACTTCTGTGAGTTGCTTGGAGGTGGATGGTACTTTGATTGGAAAGAAAAGTGTATATCGGGGTAAGGTCTGTGGCCACCAGTTCAAAGGGATTGAGCATTACATGAGAGACTGTTGTAAGCAAATGAGTCAGAGGGGTGCCAAATCAAGTGCCGCTGAATCAAGTGAAAGCTTAAACAGTGCTTTTGTTTCAAGTCCTTTAGATGTGATTTCCGGTTGTTCTTTTGATTCAATTAGTTCTTATCAAGTTTGCTCCGAGAGGAGATGGTTCCTACTTGCAAATTTGCATCATATCGTTGTGTGGGAACGAAGGTTGATAAGATTTGTGAAGTAAGATGTGACAAAACAAATGAGTCGAAGATGACAGGCGGAAAGGGACACACACTAGAGGAGGGCATGCATATTCCTTTGATGAAGCGGAGCTTTATTTCCATGAGAACTCTAGAAGCTCAGGACTGCAGGTACACAGATCCAGGTGGAGTTTGTTCAGTTTGGGAAAGTTAGCGTAAGGTGATGAAGGGTAATAGGGGGATTGGGCAGGTTCAGCACAACCTCTACCAGCTTTGTGGGAACAGGAAACCTTGGCCAAGTGGTTTGATGCCCATTGTTCCTAAAGCACTATCTAGTATGCCATCACTAGAATCATCCGAGTGAGACTGTGACGTTTGAATATCATCAGAAGGTGGAGAGAGCCTTGAGGTAGGTGGAGTTTATGTGGAGGGTGGCACCTCCATGATTACATCTACTGGGGTGTGCCCTTGAGGGGGCATACAGCGGGAGAAAAACAGGTGAAGATAGATTCAACTAGCAGAGGAAGTCATTGAAACGAGTTGTTTGCAAGAAGAGAAGGAAAAGAGTCTAGAGGGTTTTAAATCACACAGGTGGGATTCATGCGTATGCAATCTAAGGTGGAGATTGTTGGGTTTATGTCTTGCATACGAGATTGGATAAGAAGACGATGAGACGATGGAGGAATCGAGACGATCGGAGATAGAGTGGAGGCAAGGGAAACAGTCAGCAGCAGAAGGCCAGAGGAGTTGCGTTCGACTGGACCTTGGGGTCAGTCGACCGTCCTACTGTAGCGAGGCAACGGTCGACTGTGCGGTCGACCATTTTGCTCTCAGGGCTGGCTTTAGAAGGTTGCAGTCGACCGTACCTTGGGGTAGGTCGACTGACAGAGGCGCTGATGGATTATTTGGGTCGGATCTTGGTGACTCGTGAGAAGCCCAACTTGTTCTTCAAGTTAGATCTGACGGCTCTTATCATAGGGTTATCTCTTCAGGAATATCCAATGGTTATTGTATCAAGATATCAAACTAGGTTTTCTCTCGATCTTTATATATTATTGTTATTTGCCTCCATTGAGAGCCAAGAGAAAGAGAGTACTTCATTGAAGGAAAGATTGAGTGATTCTCTAATTGTAAACAACTAGTACTCGCTGGTGAGGCTTGAGAGAGGGTCGTTGTGAGAATTATAATATTCTTGTATCTTCTCTAGTTGAATAACATATTGGGTTTCTTCTCCCCTGGATTAAGGCGAAAGCCCCAACCGGGACAAATTTGTGTGCTTTGGTGTGTTTGGTATGATCTCATATGCGCTTGGTGGTTTGTGTTGATTGCATCGAATAACTCAACAAGATCTTGAAAGAGGGATTTTCGGTGGGAAATCCCTAACAAAATTGTGATGGTTGAGTTTTAATAGTTAATTTGAGAGTGGAGTTTCTACTCTTAATAGAGATTAATCCATTTAAGAACATACATGTCTAAATATTAAGCAAAAAGTATTAGAGAGTTGACAGTATACTCTTTTAAGGACACCACTGGATCGGAGAGGTAAGTTGAGAACGATTCAAAGCAAACATACTTCACTTTAAAGAAACCACTAAATTGTGAGGGTAAGTTGAGAATGAATTAAGCGAACATGTTTCACTTTAATGATACCACTGGATTGTAGGGGTAATGCAGAGATTATTGATTTTATGACCAAAAGTAGTTTCATCTTTATCACTTTATTGTGAAAGTCACACCGCTATCGATAAAGTCAGAACAAGATATCATGCCCCGCTTTCCAAAGTACGGAAGTACGGACACACAACTAAGACCCAGTGAATAATATAAGTATACCAACTCATATTATCCATAAGCTGTACAATACTAGTAAGCTCAACAATACAAAAATAATCACATGAACAAGAATATAATACAATCATCAATTTCTGAGATATAAGAACTTACAAAAAGTCTGAGAATATACAATACAGTAAACACTTCGCCAAGATCCTTCAGTATCTCATCATTTGTACCTATATGAACATTAACTCAAAGAAATGAGGGAGTACCCGTTAGAGCAAGCTTTGGGCGCAAGTAGTAGCAAACAGTTAAACAAGAAAGTACGATATAACAAGGGACAATGTACAATATGATCAAGTACGATACAAGAACACGTGCAAACTTGTATGCGGGAAAAACATGAAGACGGGAAAACATGACTTCAAAGTATATTCAATCGGTAACCAAGGTATCATGAATTTGGAAACATGCAAATATGAAATCATTTAATATGGAATCATAAATCGGAGAACAAGTCATGTAATAGAAAAATGCAAACATATAAACAGAAATCATGTATACTTCTAACAAGAATCATATAACTTGTAAACAGGAATCATATAACTTATAAACAGGACTCATCTAATTTGTAAATTGGAATTGTGTAACTTGTAAACAAGAATCATGCACGTGCTCAGTGTTAACCTTAAGTCTATCAATATTTTATCAATCCAATCTAATGCACGCAATCCTGTGTCCTACACCACAGGTTCTTGTATCAATCCTGCATCCAATCTAATGCACGAAAAAATAATGGGACGAGAGTCCTGACGGCGGCAACACACGTGCAACCAACGGAACGGCACCCACATGCAAAGCACGTAATAGCAATACGTGCATACAACAACAGGATGTGCAACACACGTAGCAACAGCAAGAGCACAACTACAATCGTAAGAACATAGCGCAAAAGGGCGACAGCAAGGCGAGGGGGAGCAACAGGGCTCGGGGTGGAAGCAAGGCAGCGACAGGGTGATCAGAGAAGCGCCGAAGGGTGGCGATGAGTGTAGCAGTAAGTTCGACTGACAAGGAGTAGCAAGGTGATCGGGGCGCTGTGGGGGGGTGCTCGACGGGAGGACGAGGGTGATGAGTGGTGGTTCGAGGTGGTGAAAAGGGGTGACGGGTGGCGAAGAGGATGTCGACGGGGATGGGTTTCGAAAAAAATAGAGGAGGAGGAAGATGAAGGGATCGACGAGGGTGGTGACTGGGGAGACAGGGCGGTGGTCGACGAAGGCAGGGTCGCGAGGCGATCGACAGGGCGCGAGGAGTGGGGGTGAGCGAGGTGCACGCGATCGGGTGCAGGTGAATGGATGATCGAAGAGGATGGTTGGGCATCGAGGGTGGCGTGAGGGGTTCGACGATGGCGACAGGGACTGGGGGTCGAGATGCTGGTCGAGAGGGAGGCGATGGAGTGCTGGCGAAGAATGGGGGCGGCAAGGCGAGGAGGAGGTCGGAGTTGGGTTTCGGGGCAGAACAAGGGAAGAAGAGGATTAGGCGTCTGAGAGAGAGGGATTAGATAGAGATTAGGATTAGATTAATATAATTAGGATTTAGGTTAATTAATATACATGGTATTAAGATGTTGGGTTAATGAGTTATAGGGTTAGGATCTAATAAGAAGGCTATTGGGTTTTTATAAATAAATAAAAATGGGATATTGGGTTAACGGGTTTGGATTTAAATATAAATAAATAAGAAAGGGATATTGGGTTAACGGGTATGGGTTTATAAAATTGGGTTAGAACCAAATAAAAGATCAAATTAAATGAAGTTTTGGGCTTTACAAAATTAATCAATAGTAATATTAGTTAAATAATAGATTACTTTTAAAATAAAATTTATGGGTTCTAAAAATAATTGAGTGAATCGATTGATAGAATTGAGTTTAATAGAACAAGATTTATTTGAGTTTCAAAATAATGATAAGATAATATATATATAAAATAGATTTGAAAAAAAAATCGATTTTATGGTCTCACACTTTATAAATAGTCAAATAATGAAAGCTGGATTAAAATTTATGGACTCTTACAAATTAATGAACAATCAAAGAAAGATTCTTAATAATAATAATAATAATAATAATTATAATAATAATAATAATAATAAGATCATATAACAAAATAGAATTTGTATTACAATATAGAAATTATTTGAAAATAACTACAGATACAATTAGTGAATAAAAATGGCATTTACTAGGAGATCCAAAATAAATTAAAACAAAAATGAATTTAAGAAAACGAAATTTTTTATAAGGAATCCAAACACAGAACATACACAGAAAATATGTATAGATTGAAACGGGGGTTACACGAACCAAGATCAAACAATGTTCTTTCATGTTCATTCATTTATTTTAAAGAAAATAAAAAAATTGTTCAAGCTGGTTCGTTATTAATCAAACAAGTTTGAACGAGTTTTTATCAAGCCTAACCCAAGCAAAGCTTCATGCTCACGAGTTTTTCTTATAGCCCTACTTTTTTGTACCAGAGATGTACTGTTAGAATATAAATACTATACCCTCATCCATGTCATAACGTCGGAGATTTGGTTTATTAGTAGGGATTTTTACATGATATCAGAGTAATCTAAGTTTGAATCCCGCAGAATGCGCTTATAATGCAGATCGAATAAAAAAGAAATTACTGTTCAAGTCTTGGCCCAAAAGATAGTCCTCAACTTGTAGAGGCATGTTATAATAAGTATTAAACTCTCACCCTTACCATAACTTCAATTGTTGGTCTATCACGAAGTTTTAGTCTATTGGTAGGGTCTTTCCCAGGTACTTGCACAAATGCTTAACTCTTTTCTTTTATGCGAAACCTGAGTAGTAAGAATAAGCTAGTGGGTTTGACAATACTACTCGTGGCTGTATCTTTTTTATTTGGAGAAAAGAGCTAGACAATAAAGATTACTGAAACTAAGGTGGATAAACGAGATGTTGGGTTTATCTCTCACATTTGAGGCGAAGTTCTAAATAATCTACTGATCAAAGGCTTATGTCGCAGACTTGTAACAATTAATGAAGGGAAAGTATTTCTAAAGCCTAGGAAATTAATAATCAAAGCACGAGACTAAGTAAAATAATCCATTATTGGATAACTATGAAAAAGACCTCGTTTTGTATTTTATTTTGGTTTTGGCTTGGGGATATAAATGAAGTTGTTTGAAGATAAATATGAAATTGGGATATACATGTTAAGAAAAAATGATGAAAATTTGATCCTAGAAATTGTAGACTTCTATAAATAATTATTATGGCTTTCCTCTAGTGATATTTGAGAGATAAATAGATACATTCTTGGTAAGAACATTATAACTATTATATCGTCTTTAGTTAAATAATATGTATGTTATTTCTTTCTTAAATTTGGTTCGTTGAACTAGGCCAAATTGTGTGTGCTATTGTGTTTGTTGTGGGCCACATTTGCTTGGTTGTTTGTTGTGATCGGTTGTCGTTTCTCGCTCTAACTTCCGATGCACCAAATTTTTCAACATTAGAGTATTTAATTTAAATTGTATGCACCTAAAAATACCATTTGATGCTTTTCAAAATCTTAAGGTGGGTAATTTCCCACCTCAACCTGCCGAGAGGATCCAGCCCTTGCTTCACCTTCTTACGGCTAATAATTAGTAAATAAATGATATAAAGGGAGCAAGAAAAATAGTACACTTTCCATTATTTTTGGCTTTTTTTTTTATTTTTCTGATTAACTATAATTTTTATATCGTAGTTATTCTCAGTGAGGAAGGACAGAGAGTTTTAGCATGACATATTTTTTGTGCATCAAGCCACTGACTTTCTAAGAGCATCTGTAGTCGGTGAAGAGAAAAATATGCATATATGGATAAATAGAAATAGGAATCGAAGTTTTACTGCAGTCGTTAAAAAACTATTTGGAGCGACGACACTCGAAGTGCCGTCGGAGGAATTAAAATTCGTCCTCGAAGCGCAAATAAAAAATTACAAAAAAAATATAAAAAATTAGAAAAAAATTTCAGAAATGACGAAAAAAATACAAAAATTACAAAAACATTCCAGAAATTGCATTAAAAAATTACAAAATTGCAAAAACATTTCAAAAATTGTAAAAAATAAAGAGTAATGCTAGAGCCACTACCAATTCCACTACATTTCTCTTCACTACCTTAGGTGGCATACTCCAATAGGTAGGGGATCATAGAGTAGGTGGGAGAACTCTCCAATAGGAGGACGCCACCTAAGGTAGTGAAGAAAATGGTAGTGAAATTGGTAGTGGCTAAAGCATTACTCAAAAATAAAATAAAAATTGCAAAAAAGTCCGGACGGCACATGAAGTGCCGTCCGACAAAAGGGGGGGCAAGGGACGGCACTTGAGTGCCGTCCGAGGGTTTGTGAGCTTTTTGGGGGTTTTTTAATTGAAAAAATTAATTTTTTTTTCAAGCGACGGCACTTCAAGTGCCGTCGGACGATAAAAAAATTAGTTTTTTTTGCGGGACGACACTTCATGTGCCGTCTCTCATATATGAATAAATCTCAAACCTATTCTCATTTGTAGCAGTCGACTATAGCGAAATATGGATAATATGCATATTTGGCCAACTACTGCAGTGTCGTTTTGAGCCAAATATATATATTATGCATATTTAGCAAACGACTACAGATGCTCTAAGCACTTGATGCACTTCAAGACTTGGTGCCCTCTAAATATGAAAAGATCCAGAAGAAAGCCTAAGGAAAAATGAAAAAAACATATTCAAACAACTTTTATTTATTTATTTTTGAACAACACTGTATTCTTATCCATACCCACTTCACACTGAAAATTTTGCCGTACTGACCCACTTTTGAAAATATTTGGCGCTCTGATCAACTTTCGAAAACAATTAGCGAACTAACCGAGTTTTGGACACGTTAGCAACAAACGTTCTTGAAAAAAACGGCATAGGTTATTTCGATGCCGTTTTTCTCAATAACGGCATCTGTTTTAAAAAAAACTTTCATGTCGTTTATTTGGAATAACGACATCTGTTACTTTTAGTCGAAGGAGCAAATAGTCTCAATTGTGAGCTGAGAGACAAGTATGAAAATAAAGTAAAGGATGCCGTTCTCTGAGAGAACGACATTCTTCACACTGATGCCATTATTTTGAATAACGGCATCAGTTACTTTTTTTCCCACAATTGCCTTTAATTAGTGGCCCCCCACTCTTCTCCTACCCCTTTATCAGTCCATTTTATCTCTCTTTCTCTTCAGTCCCGTAACCCACAAACCCTAGATCCCTAAATAAAAAAATCTCAACTATTGGAGTGATCTCAAACTTTCCAAACAACAATTAAACATAAACCCTATTTGTGATTTGCTCATTTCCTTTAGAAATCTTCCGAAATCCGAAATTGTGGTAAGTATTCAAAATCCCTATTTTTTTTTTACAATGTTTATTTTGATGAATGAGAGCTATATATATTGGTAGCATAGTACAAGAGATGTAGATTAGATTTATCTAAGTAGTAGATATGCGAAATGTACTTAAGGATTTTTGTTGATGATTTGTGAAATATTGATTTTGATCAATAAGAGCTAGATTGGTAGTATAGTAAAATAGATGTAGATTAGATCCATGTAAGTATTAGATATGTGAAGTGAGATTCATCTATGTGAGATGTGGATGACCTATATTGCTATCTAAGAATTCTCATCGTTGATGTAGTCTAAAAATGACCATGTAGTATATTAGACATTGATGGATAAATGGTCATACATTAGAATTGCTATATTTGTAATCATTATATTCATAGTTTGGTTTGTATGAATGGATATTGCTATGAGATTTGTTTATATAGATAGATATGTAATGTGTGGAGATGTTGTGGTGGTGATTGTTATGAGTAATATTTCGATACGAGTATTGAGAAGTTGTTGTTATCTTCAAACATCGATTATTAATTCTGTTGAAGAAACATGGCTTACAAATTTTAGTATCTCCATACATCATGTTTATTAATATTGTACTTGACACGTTATTTTTAATGTTCACAGGTAAATAGATCCTACACAATCATCTTCTACCCATGATGTGGGTGCCTCATCTTCATCTTCGCACGCACTACATGAACATCCGGGTCCTTTAGATCCTACCGTACTTTATTTGCAAGAAGATCATAGGTTGCAGGCGGTGTGGACTGGAGATGTTGAGAAAATGAGTTTCTGAATGCACACCATATTGCCACACACCCTCGAGTACAAAACTATTTGGTAAATTGCGGATTTTATAGAATGTCAATGTTGGCGAAAGTGAAATGTGACCAAGCATTACTTACCGCACTTGTGGAGTGATGGATGCCTGAAGACATACACGTTTTACCTACCCGTTGGGGAGATGACGGTCACCCTACAAGATATAGCCATCATATCGGGTTTTCCAATTAATGGGGTGGCCGTAACTGGCAACCTGATGTTCAATAAAGTCATGTTGTTAAGAGATTACCATGGGAAGGTGGTTGATGAGGATGACAGGGGTGTATTCGTCGGGGAATCAATCCAACGTTCTTGGCTCTTTACATAGTTTCAATAATAGTTTGGCAGACGAACCGACCAGATTTCGAAATTCAGTGTTACACGCGGGCATATCTTTTGTCGATAATTAAAGGTATTCTCTTCCCTAATTCTTCTGGTGATGTAGTGTATTTGATGTACCTTCCCTTGATCGTCGACATACATAGAGTCGGACGATATAGTTGGGAAGGTGCGGCTTTAACCTCTCTTTATCGTGGGCTGTGCAATTGTTCAATGGGGTCGTTACAATGACTAAGCCGATGGGGTTATTGCAAATATGGTGTTGGGAACGAATACACATCGGCCGACCCTGGGTAACGGTTCTTTCAAATAATTGGAGTGTGCGGCATGATAATCCAGTGTTGAGGGCTCCTTTAGGTGTGTACTGGACGGGAAAACTCACGTGGAGAGATAATCCACACGGTGTGCTGACATATTACAGGGATGAGCTCGATCAGCTTAGGAAAGAGTACGTTAACTGGACACCATATACCGACGAAAGGCTACATCGTCTACCCCCAATATGCATGGCCAATAATCAACTTTGGTTGACATGAGCTCCACTTATAAATTTCTCAATTGTGTAGTTCTATTACCCCGACCGTGTCCTCTGCCAATTCAATGCACAACGGCCCATCCCCAAAAAGACAATGTACGACTGTAGACTTCACAATATTACCGCTCAATTGCTTTATGTTTTGCCTTCCAAGCTTTCCACTATGAAATTGTGTAATTGAACTCAAACTTGACCATTTTCATTATGGCTCTTGGTGTTATTCCGAGTTGTGCCTTCACAACATTCAATATGACCGTCAATACAATCGTGGAATCAATTTTCTTATGATCCTGAGTCAATGTAGGATTCACACATGTGTGCGGACCTTCAAGATTCTTTACCACGAAATAAGTACGGCCTTTTGGAACAATTGCACGCAATTGCCAAGGACAACCAACTACATTTAGAAGTGCCAGATTTTCTACAATGTCCTCGGCTGAATGGTTGATTGGTGCGTATTTACATTTGACATAGTATAGACCGGGGGTTGATTTTACCGTCACGAATTCTCGGTGGTTCTTCACGGAGTACATCTTCACTTGATATTGTATAGAATCTTTAGTTGGAAATCTTTGACCTATGAAGAGTTCATCCGTGTTGGAAGAGCCGATGGAATACTGTCCATGTTCATGTACGGTGGCACAAGACATTCATTCACTCGATTGAGATCCATGTATAGCTGCACTTATGGACTGACTTGGAAACACACGGGCATTGTTAATCAGCACATCAACGTTGACATCATCAACCGGAGCTTCATCGGCATCTTCCTCCCCATCAACTTGAAGACTGCGATCCTTATCTTTTTTCTCTTCTACCAAATCGTTATTTACAACGGTGTTGTCAAAGTCTTGCATTGCCATGTCGGCTTCGACAATATTTTGTGACAATATCAGCGGATGTACCTGCTCGTATTCGGTGGTAATAGGCTCCGTTGGAGTTGTGCTAGTATCTTCTTCTGTATTTGATATTCCTGCATGTGACTCGGCAGATGGTTTCAAAGTCGGTGCGGGCCTTGGACTTTCAATAACAACTCGTCTAGTATTTGGAAGCCTCATTTGGTCAATATATAACTCCAATGCATTCCAACTACAATTTGGATCAAGTGTCCTACCAATCATGGACCTCAGAGAATCGTCAATGTCTACGAGAACCACCATGAAATATTGTCCATCCCCTTTACCGGCAGCATAACGGGCTTTGATTTTGACACTCATTTTACTTCTATCCCAATTAGTGACTTCAAATATCTTATCTATTAATTGTGAGTATATAAAGTTACGGGGAGTCCAAATAATGACCGGTTCAACATCACTATAACAATATCCAATCTTCGGATCTTTAATTACTTCACCCCCAAAATATAACCAAATAGGGATATCATATTTCATACCTAAGCATAAAAATTCAAACATGTTCAATTCATTCACTACTCATAAGCATAACATGGGCAATACATATCAAATATACGGTTATAATAATAATACCTTCAAATTAGACCGTAGTGTCGATTGCTTGAAAATTCGTTATGGATGAAGAATGAAATGAGAGTGGGAGTAAGGAGGTAGGATATATGAAATTTGAAAGCACTCCAATACTTGGGATTTTTTGATTTAGGGATCTAGGGTTTCTGGGTTACGGGAGTGAAGAGAGAGAGAGAGAACAGATCAAAATAGAAAGGGATAGGAGAAGAGTGGGGGAGCACTGAATATAGGTAAGTGTGAAAAATAAAAAGTAACTGATGCCGTTATTCATCAGTGTAAAGAATGCCGTTCTCTCAGAGAACGGCATCCTTTACTTTATTTTCACACTTGTCTCTTAGCTCACAATTGAGACTGTTTGCTCCTTCGACTAAAAGTAATAGATACCGTTATTCTAAATAACGGCATGAAAGTTTTTCTTAAAACAGATGCCGTTATTAGGAAAAACGACATCGAAATAACCTATACTGTTTTTTTCAAAAACGTTTGTTACTGACGTGTCCAAAACTGGATCAGTTCGCTAATTGTTTTTGGAAGTGGATCAGAGTGCCAAATATTTTCAAAAAGTGGGTCAGTACGGCAAAATAGTCCTTCACTCTATACACACTAATTAACTGGGTTTTTTTGTTTTTTCGGTGTAAACATGTTAAATTCCTGATTTTTTTTGCTCATCAATGAAAATACTTATCGCTGAAGCACAGTAATATTTGCATTCATATAACCTATTAAATACAACATATATGTTAAACACAGTTAAGAAGGGGGTAAAAAAAGAAGAAAAAATTAGACGCCCTATCTCAACATTTCTTGCTCATTTCAATCTACAAAGGGAGGCAAAAAATGAACAAAAACACTTCCGTCAACAATGGTTTCATTGGAAAATAATTATTCAACCACTTTTACTAGTAGTTTACACGTGCGATGCATGTCTTAATAAACATAATTTTTTTAAAGTAAAAATTCAGATATAGTTTGGATTTGATCTAAAACTTCATTTACAGTAGATATGCACGTGCGTTGCACGGGTTGGTAGATAGACAAATTACACTAAGGCCTTCTCCCATTATAGTGGTAGAGATTAATAAATATAGTTTTTTTAAAAGTAAAAATTCAGACGTAGCCTGAATTTGATCTAAAATCTCATTTACAATAGTCATGCACGTGCGTTGCACGGATTGGTAGATGGACAAATTACACTAAGGTCTTCTCCCATTATAGTAGTAGAGATTATTGCCATTAATGTAGACCTCACCTACCAAACTGTAGACTTCATTTCCTCTAATAAATAGATCTATATCAAACACCAATAGCACTCACTAAACACAAGCAGCAAGATTGAGTAACAAACTAGAGCAATATCGCTACAAACCAGAACACTAAACTCGGCGTTTTGTTTCATTTTCCCCGGTATTTATAAACGCCGGGGTTAACCAACCAGACAGACGGAAAAATGTCGCCGCAAACACCGTCCTTTCCGCCGCCGGGATATATCTGAAGAAACTCCAGCGTTTTCAAGCACCGGCCTTTATTGACAGATTTCCCAGCGGTTAAGCGGATTAACCCTGGCACTTTTTAAATTTTTTATTTTTTTATATTTATTATACCCCAGCGTTTGAAAATGCTGGGGTATTATAATTATTTTTTAAATTTAAACTACCCCGGCGTTGGCTTTTGTTTGCAAATTTTGCATTTTTTACTGTTATACATCTCTCGGTGTTTGGAAAACGCCGGGATTGATTCAAATATTTTATATTTGTTTTTGTGTGTGTGTGTGTGTGTGTGTGTTGGGGGGGAGGGGGGGGGGGGGGGGGGGGGCGAGGGGATTCGAAAACAAGAAATAGAAATATTTACGAGCAAAAAAAAGTACTATAAACAATCAGATATGCAGATATATCCCAATTTGATATCAATTTATAGTAATGTGAAGCATATATATTTAATAAAAAATGTACTTGTTCAAAATAATAAAAGGCCAACCAAATTTTAATTAAACTTTATAATTCATTGAAAATTTTATGCAGTCACATTTGAAGATAATTACACATAAGCTGACAGTCTTCGACAAAAGCCTAGTATAGAAAACATAACATGAAAAACATAACGCATACAATGTATTAGAAATAGAAATGACCAAACATAAGCAAAATCCTTCATCAGTCTTGATGCATCCGCAGAGAGGCAAGCTAACAGGGTTATGTAAGATTGCAGCAGCAGCTCGCTCTCTAAGACCATCATTCTCAGATTTGAGGAGTCCTACCAGGTAGGGGTGGCACCATGCTTCACTATTATTACAAACATACTGAAATTAAAAGAAATAAACAGACATGCAGAAGTAGCGCATGATCATATAATGCTCTAGATAATTATAAATAAATAATAGACCAGTTGATCATCTAGAAGTGTACTAGTATTACAGTTTCCTCATTGTACATATTAAAAATGTAGTACATCTCCAATTAGTATGATCACAAGCAGCACATGTAATTGAATAAGAGAGCACGAATTGCATCTAATACACATTTTTTTGTCTTAACTTGCGCTTGCTTATGTATATATCTCCACATCAGGTTGTGGTAAAGAATGTGAGCAGACTCTACCATGCCAAGCCAATTGTTACAGTGAACGGCAGGTTCCCTGGGCCAACCGTTTATGCACGTGAAGGAAACCGAGTAATCATCAACGTCACCAACCATGCCCAATATAACGTGTCTATTCATTGGTAAATATACATACACAGGAACATAAATTGATACTTGTATCAGTCTATATATAGTTAACTATAATAGTGAAACTGTATATATGCAGGCATGGGTTGAAGCAATTCCGAA
The DNA here is from genome assembly GCA_017893485.1 of Hemerocallis citrina. Taxonomy (NCBI): domain Eukaryota; kingdom Viridiplantae; phylum Streptophyta; class Magnoliopsida; order Asparagales; family Asphodelaceae; genus Hemerocallis; species Hemerocallis citrina. The sequence continues at coordinate 182,408,518 of CM030358.1, read as the reverse complement.
ATGGATGGGCAGATGGTCCAGCATACATTACACAGTGCCCGATCCAGAGTGGTAGATCATATAGATATGATTTCAATATTACAGGGCCAAGGGGAATGTTGTGGTGGCACGCTCACATATTGTGGCTGCGGGCTACTGTTTATGGTGCAGTTGTGATCATGCCCAAGCAAGGAGTTCCCTTCCCGTTTCCTCAACCCCACGGGGAGACTGAGCTTGTGATAGGTGAGACAGGAACAAGAGTATAAAAGCTTCCTCTTTTTTTTGTCTTCGATTTTCTGTTGAGGTTAAACTCCTTACCGTTCTTTTAGACGCTCAGTAGACGATATCTCAAAACAGTATATTTCAATTAGGGACATAATATTTAATCAAAATTTATAGACTAATGTCTATACTGGGAAACAATTTATCGAACCTATTAATAGTTCATTTCAATGTGAAATAATCTAACCAAAAGTCAAAAAATCTTCATGGAAAAATATAGATGCCGAAAAGCAGAACAGTTTCAGATGGGAATGTTTTTCTTTTTCAGAAAGTACTATTGTCTGCACACACTTTTCTAAATAATAGCGTAAAAGCTGTCCAAAAGCGACGTGTTATGTGTTTAAAAGAATTGAAGCTAATAAGATTTTAACACTTACAAGAAGAGACAATCCCGTCTACTGGGAATGTCTAACGGAGTCGTCGTTGATGGAATCAAGTTCGCCGACTCCTTCTTCATTCATCTGACTGGTTCCTATAATGACTCTATTGCTTTGCTGTATAATGCAAAAACATATACATTATGTTTCCAAATCTAAAAAAAAAAAACTTCACTTAAAAAAATCAAGTTATGCACACATACACAACCAGCAATACGACAAACGACGACATATGGATTTTCGAAGATAAAAACCAGAAGCATTCTAAACTATTCGAGAGGAAAACGTCCAAATTACACTTTTAAATTTCGAAAGAAGTATACTCTCTTAAGCAAATATTGTAAGCTTCTATGAATTCATTTAATTGAAATTAAAAACATGTACAATATATATATATTTTCTTTCATACACAGCATAGTTTTGAGAGTTATGCTTTAAAATCTGGTTCATCATCAGGGATATCATTTGAACCCTATATATGATGTTATGCTTTAAAATCTGGTTCATCGTCAGGGATATCATTTGAACCCTATATGTATCATATATATCATATATTCTATCATATACAACATATCAAAAACATGTTCAGCATAGTTTCTATCATATATATATATATATATATATATATATATATATATATATATATATACACGCAAAATTTGCTCATTGATTAAAAGCATTTATTTTGTTTCAATGCATCCAGAAATAACATGCACAAGCTGAAATAATTCTTGTCTAAAAAAATTAGGCTTCGCAGGGAGAGAATTGAGCAAAAATTCTGATTGTGGACAAGATAAGCACTTCTAACTGTGAATATATGAGAGGCATAAGGGTTTCAAAGCAATTGATAAACTCTAACCTGTCTCAGTATGTCACCAGATTAGGCGACATTCGTTTTCTTAAATAAATGTGAAACTTTTTTTTGAAGTTTTGAGAGTTGCGACGCAAGAAAACGTATCATTTCATCTCTGGGACCGGGCTGCGTAGACAAAGAAGCACAAGATTAAGAGGGTGTGGGCCCTAACCCCTTCCCATGCACACGTCCATGGCATTCTTGGCCCCATTCCTGGACCAACGCTTGATGCTGAAGCTCCACAATATCAACGGATGCTGTGGGGGGAGTTGGCGGCAGCCGTGGATGAGAGTTTGGTGTATCTCATTCTAGCAGTGCCCTGTAAAAAAAATTGTAAAAACATGTAAGATGTCTTTCATTTTAAAGTCAAATTACAAACCAAATAAGCCCAATTAAGATAGGACACAATTACTGATATCGATGCTGCCTTTGTTGATGCAAACATGCCTTGTGAGTTCATGTGGGTGGCATCAAAGAAATCCAAATCCCCGTACTGATCCCCACCTCCGTGCTCCACATCCTGTATATCTGTCATGCCCTGCTTCTCAATAACACGGAATATGAGCGCGTGGTAAAGTCCAGCGAATGATTTTCATCATTCATGAGCTGTAGGATCGACTCAGCATCATAACAAGAATATGACAACATGTACACAACCACACATGCATGAATAATTTATTAAGCAACAGAAAATAATTGAAACAAATAATAATATCCCAAATGGTTTTCAACTCTAGATCAAAAGATAAAATTCGGGAACATAAACCCGTTATAAGTTTTTAAGTAGCAAAGAAATAAATGACTCAAGATAACAAATATCTAAGCAAGTCTTTGCTCCAAGCGAAGCCTAGAATGTCTGCTTATCAATTTCACCAGACAACACGTCTCCAAAGTCTGTATATATAAATATAAAAAAGGAGAAAATAGAAAAAACAAGAGAAACGCCCTTAGTGCAAGTTATGGCCTGCAAATAGTAAAACGAGTACAAGAAATATGGGACAAGATATGGAATCAAGAATGTAATAGGGATGCAACAAGTAGTGGGAATTCAAGGACTAACTAGCAAAAAAGACAACTCAAGTGACAAGGTTGGGTAACAAATACTTGTAGTGAAGTAAGTGACAGGTGAACATGTAATGGTATCAAGCATCAAGTAACAAGTATCAAGTACAAGTGTCAAGTAACAAGTCTCAAGTCTAGTGTCAAGTTGTCAAATACAAGTATCAAGTAGAACGTGTCAAGTATTATGCTCAAGTATCAAGTATCATGTATCATGTAGTCAAGTATCAAGTAAGCATGTATCAATTTCAAGTTTTATGTATCAATTCTTATGGTTATTACTATCTAGGTAGCACTTCATGTGCCATCCTTTTATCACATGGTTGCTACAGTCAATGCAATTTCGTTTAGACCTAGTAATGGAGTTTATAGGACAGTGTACTTAGGTATCAAGTATCAAGCAAGTCATGCTCATGAATCGGGTAATCATATAAATAGTTCATGTGTCAAGTCATAACAAAACAAATCATGAATCATATATATACTAGTTCATGAATCAAATAATATACTAGTTCATGAATCGATTTATAATATACTAGTTCATGAATCAAATAATAATATACTAGTTCATGAGGCATGTATCAAGTGGGAAACATGGGCCAACTTCCGAGTACACTTACATATATTGTCCACCACTATGGTCTTTCCCTTAAACCCCGGCTTATTATTTATTATTATCATCAAGCAAGTATGAAAGTGTGCGAAATAAGTCAAGTAAACATAATCATGAACATAGAACAAGTTTAAGATAATTATAAAGCATATTCGAGGGTCAACACAAATTAAAATATCAAGAACAACGAGAATTCCAATTCTGGACAGCATGACGTTGCTGCACAAAAACTGCGATTCCCATTGCTACAAGACAGCAAATGTGGATCCGTTAGAAGTCCTAGAAACTAAACTCCTGTCCGGTTCCAATGTATATAATTAAGGTACATAAAAGTTGTGGTAACATGTGTCAAAACAGCAAACTATACAGCATTTGTGTTCAGCCAAATTGGTAAAACTGAGTTTGTACATATGAAACAGGATTGAAAAATTATTAATTAATTCTGAGAAAATTTGGGAATGTTCTCTATGGTGTCCAGTAATATCATGCAAAATTTTATGTTATTTACTTACTGGCATAGTTAAAATAATTGTAAACCAAAGAGGTGCAACAGTTTTTGTGAAACTGCGACTACCGACACAGCAGCAGTAAAACTGTGATATCTCCTAGACTGTAACTCGAAATTTGAAAATTCTGGATGTTATTGACAACTAGACACTTAGGAATACATTTCATATTCAGGACTCAAGTTCAGATTTTGGTTTTATCGGGGTCGAAACAGCAAGTAAGGACAAGAATACTAGCAAGTATGAATTTTTTTATATACAAGTTGCATGATAAATGACTATTATGAGTCTAAATTAGTGTGTGATACAAATACAGATGTATCGGGGATCAAATCAACAAGTCACATGTATTTCTCAACTCTAAAGAATGTAAGATCACACAATACATCCTACAACCCACATCTACAAGTTAAGGGGTTCATGTTCAAGTAATTAGGAGATAAAAAAGCTCTAATTAGTTTTGTAAATATATCAACGAAAGGTTGTGACTCTTAAGATTATGGAATCGATGAGGAATAATTTAAGATCAACAAACGATGAGACAAGGAGGAATCACAACTACGATCTATTTGCAGTATTTTCAATTAAATGCTTGTACTAGAACAATAATTTGTACAAAAAAAATACTTGCCTTGGGGTGTAGACGATGAATCTGACGGAGGAATAACGGAAATGGATCCCAGGTGGCGAGCACGATGGGCACGGATCTCGATGATCAAGATGACGATCAAGTTGAAGATCAAGCAAATCCAACGGCCGAGAACGAACATAAAATATATAAGGATTAGAAGAGTGCCAAAAGAGTAAATATACCATGATTGAAAATTGATGAATGGGAACAAAAAGTGGATCGAATGTTTAACTCACCAAGTAGAAGACAAACGAGATGATCAAGGGCCGAGATCAAGTGTGATCGGTCGATCAGACGGCTGAGATCGAAGATCAAGATCAAGGGATTCGATGGCTCGGATCTGATCTGGGGCTGATGTTGATGATTTGGTGATGAAGATCCAATAGCTGAGATCCAAGAGATCAAGATCGAGGATTTACAAGGTGATTGACGGCCCAAATTCAAAGTTGATCAAAAGCCACAATGACAGCCATGGCCAAAACAGAGCACGGAGGGGAGACTGCTCTGCGATGCTTGACCATGGACGGCGACGGCATTGAAGATCGGCAGGGGAGCGACGACTGGGAGTCGCAAGACAGCGGGTGGCGGCTGTCGGAGTCTGCTGTTCGAAGAGAAACACAGGGCAGGAGGCGATGGCTGGATGGACACAGCACCGGGGGGGTGTGCTATGGTCGACGCAGGGAGGCAGGCGATAGGGGGTCGCGACTAGCGGGCTGGGCGGCGCTGTCACCGCTGCGGCGTCGTAACCAGAGGAGGGTGAAGCGGCGGCCTGGTGTTGCTGTCGAGGTGTCGTCTGTTGTCACGGTGACGGAGAGAGGAAAATGACTGTTGGCATTTGCTGCTATCGTGGAGCGCGACCAGGCAGGGGGGTGTTGGGGTTCGGTAGTCGTGTAGGGCGACACAGTGGGGTTGGCCGCGGGCGAGGAGGAGGGAGAGAGGGAGACGGGAGTCGGGGGTCCTGCTGCTGTCACTGCACTGGTCGCGACAGCACAGGGACGAGGGAGAGACGGAGAGCAAGCGGAATGGGATGGCACTCGGGGTTCAACGCGGCGGGGGGGAGAGACAGGGAGAGGGAGCAGAAGGTGAAGAGGTGGCTAGGATGGTTTTTAGGGTTAGAATATAACAGGGTAATGGTTTATATATATAAGAGAGAGAGGGTTAATAAGGTAAAACGGGTTGGGGATGAATACAGGTATTGGGTTTGGGTGCTGATGTGGGTTTCGGGTAGTGTAAATAAGTTCTGGGTGGCTGCTAATGGGTAGATCCAATAAGTAACGGGGCTGGGTAGAATAGGTTTTAAATAAATCGGTAGTAGGGTTTAGGGGATTTTAATAAAAAAAAAATCCAATAAAATAAAAATGGGTTTTGGGTATTAGGAAAACACAATAACTAATAAAAATATACAATTAGGTTTTGATAGAAATATTAGTAATAATAATAATAAAAACAAAAATAATAACAATAATAAGAATTGTGTTACAATATAAAATCATGGAAATAGTTACAAATACGATTATTGATCGAAAATAGATTTTAATAGGAGATCTAATAGTACAATTCGACAAAAGAATTTGAAAACCGAAAAAAAAAATTGCGAAATTTTTTAAATACAGAAAATATACTAAAATACATTTTTGGAAAAACAGGGGTTACAATATCAGAGAATACAGAGAAATATCCAAACATCAATAAAGTATTTTATGACAAATGATTTAAAAAAGTGATGCTTACCATTATCGCACGACGCCTTGCGAAGCTCGTACCTCCGGATGTGTGCAACGCATCCTGTCCCTATCGACTGACACGACCGCTTTCAGCCCTTTTCTACACAACTCGTAATTATCATAAACACAATTAAAATGGTTAATTAAAATTAAATAAAGAGAAATTAGAAAACACAAAAACTAAAATTACAATTAAATCTACATAAATTAAAATTAAAATTAATCTTTATGATTACCTTTCCCTCTGGTAAACTCCAAAAATGACACAGGTATTCCCAATCTAATTTTGTGACACCTTTTGGGACTACTCTTATATTTGCAGCTATTGTCCGGTTCTCGTCGTAGTAACTTGCCTTCAGTTCACACTTATAGTCTCTCAACTTCTTAGACATAAATTTGCTTACCCAATCGGAATCAAGTACCGCCGGATAATCAAATTTGGACTATGTATGAACAAGAGTCAAAGTTAATTATGACCACAATCATACAATTGGTGAGCACGCAAATAATATGGCCAAAACTCATTATAGTTAATGAGAAAATTGATGTTTAATTTTATAAAGACCATTATAAAGTTGCCAAAAATAATTTGTGAAAAGTGAATTGGAAGTATGTTTATAATAGCAGAGATGCAGTATAAGGATGAAAGATAATAATATTACAAGTTTGCATTATGCAATTGATTTCTAGTATAAGTCTAAAATAGCATAATAAGTGTGTGTGGAATTAGTGAGAATATAATTTCACGGATTAAATAAGATTATCATTTGAGCCACGACCTTAACAGACCTTAACATTACACAACAAAAGAGTATTGCAGATTCAAAACCAAGAAAGTAAAAAAGAAGCAACACGGAAGAATACAAAAACCCATAACCTAATAGAGGATTTCTATTTTGATTGTTTAGAAGATTATCAAGAAAAAGGAAGAATAATTACGTACGAAATAAACTTTATTATGCACTAGTCCAATCCAACAAAAGAAATGCAGGTTTTTTTGTATCATGATGTCCATGGCTATATACATCACAGAAAATACTCTACGGCATCCAATTCCATAATACTGAAGAAGCTGAAAAAATAGTAGCTTCGATCTTTATCTACATATTTGTCCGCTTCTCTCTATCAACTCTTTGTCAACATCAACATATCGAGTAATATGAAACTTGAATGATCTAAATCTGTTCAAATGTGGTAGGAACTTTCCAAAAATCCTTATAATGTATATCAACAGTAAACTTGTGTTCTTCTTTAATATCACCATACAAAGCTTGGCTTTGGTTCTGGATCATTGCAGTGGAAGTTGTAATGGAAAATTGTTCTGACCATTTGAGGTCATCAGGTTCACCTTTCAGGATGGGTTTGAGCTTCTTTAACTGAATTTGAGTCCAACCACTGAAAGATTGCATTACTATCAAAGACATAATTATTGCTTTCAAATTCGATCTCACTCCCGTTATTGCCATTCCTACAGATGTTGTTACTAGAGTTACCTGCCTCCCAATACTGACAACCTGTCGGAGAATTATCTGAAGGATAATTGATAACAGGCTTCAAACCTGTTGATGTAGACAAGTTTGTACTAGGAGGTGATGGCACAATGGTAGACATCAGATTGGAGCAACTGATTTTTAGGATATATCTTACAAGTTTGCATTATGCAACTGATTTCTAGTATAAGTCTAAAATAGCATACTAAGTGTGTGTGGAATTAGTGAGAATATAATTTCACTGATTAAATAAGGTAGTACACATAAAAGAAATAAAGAGAGCTAACATCAGCTGAAATGAAAGCACACCCAAGCACAAAATGATGAATTACTACACTGAATAATATAATTTCAAAATTAGTTGGTTTAAATATTACCTTAAGAAGTTCAAGGGCTCTACCCCGTGTTGCAGCTGGGATAATTGTCCATCGATCATAAGCAAGAGGAATGTACTCTGAATTCCTAGTAATTACGCCAATGAACAATGCGAAAGTTATAGCATGTTTACCCATGGGTTGGTTATCCGCGTTCTCCTCCATAAGGATTCTTTGACCTTGAGGTTGCTTCCGAACATCAGCCATCTTCGTCGCTCCCCGAGTCCTTTTAGGGGGCTGGGTGCTCCACTCACCCACCTCATGTTCACTACCCCCCTCGTAGGGAGGCTTCTCATGTGTAGGCTCCCTATTCCTTCGCTGCATAATTCAAACCTGTTGACAAAAAAAAGACACATAAACGGACATAACAGTTATACAATACAAATGAAACTAATAAGGAAATGAGAAGATCGATAGAAAGCATACATCAGTATCAAGAACATAATAATAAATGCTGACAATTGATAATAATAAATCTCTAAAAATAGGAACACTTGATTATTTATTTATCAACTATAAATAATTCTGTATAACTGACTAAACATATAAATACTAATATCGATAGTTTTCAACAAGAATACATTGTGATTGAGTATTTTGGAGAAAATAAATGAGTAATCTAACTATCAATATTATCCAATACATCATCTGGCTCTCCATCCGTGCGTAGCCAATTAGGTCTACTGTTGTCATCTGTTATGTTAACATCAAACCTAGGAAATTCAGCAGCAACAAAATTATTAGTGACATCTTCGTCCTCATCGTCTGATGTATCTCCTAACTGAAATACATCTCTTGGTTGCATAATAAGTGCAACATAAAAAATAAGGCAAAACTGGATCTTTCACATAGAACACTTGAAAGACTTGAGATGGAAACACAAATGGTTCATCGCTGATTTGTGTACCAGTATTAGTTAAATTTGTAAAATTTGCAATTGTGAATCTACGTATCCTTATATTGGGGATAATTCTTATCTATTCCAGCCCAGTCTGCGCGAAATAAGACAACTCGAAAATGACCGTTACAGTCCAACTCGATAATATCCGTGAGCACACCATAATAGTCAACATCCTCATCTACTGGACTTGTGTCATTATTAGAAACATAACTTCTTATCTTTGACGTCACTAAAATTCCACTATTTTAGGACTTCAAATACCGTTCATGATCCTTAGTATGAAATTTCTAGCCATTATATATATATATATCCCCTGAATCTTCTAGCCATCTTATGAGGACCTCTAGCAAGAATCTTGATTTCAGATGATACCAAATCATCGTGCAACTTCGGAACTTATAATATGTGATGTTAAATCTTATTAGTGACGGTAGGAATATATTTAGAAAAATAATGTACCGCAATTTGGAAGACACTTACATAGTCTTTAAGCCACATATGAAATTTTTCATTCATCTTATTTTGTTCACGTGGTCTCAATTTCCTCGTTTTAGAATTTCTTTTCATTTCATGGATAAATTCTCTGTAAATATTTAAAACATCAAGATTTAATTAGGTTAAAACTATTCTAATTGGTTTTAATTAAATATAAATCAACTCATTTTTTGACTTACTTTAAAAATGGCTCAACAATTGCATGATGATCTATCACATATCGATGTGCTTGTTCCCATGTTAAGTTATCTAACTCAAATGCGTCAACTTTACCAATTGTATTTCCAGCAGTCTGGAACAGATAATGTGCCTCACCAAGGTTTAACCCGACTGGGTTTCTCCTTGGTTT